>BQNB010046511.1:5236-43653 GCA_026074375.1 Tanacetum coccineum
TTTTGGTTTTGGTACAAGTTGTGATGTATTTGTATTGAGTTGATCCGTTATATTGTATTGTGTTTTGGTACAAGTTGTGATGAGTCTATACAGGTTTTGGTACAGGTTTGATGTTTGGTAGATTTTTTCCGGAAAAATTCCGGAAAAATTCCAGAAAAATTCTGGAAATCGCCTGCTTTGCAGGCTGCATTTTAAAAAAACAACAGACCTTTTGTCGCCGGGGAAAGTGTACAAAAAACGTCAAAAAAGTTAACTTTTCAACCTATAAGGAATACAATCCCCAGCGACATGTCGCCGGGGATAATACATAAATAACTAATCTTTTAGTTTAGTATTGTAATTACTAATTTTTAATAGGACATTCCCCAACGACATGTCGCCGGGGAAAATGTGCCACCGTGGCACTAATTTTTTGACTGAAAAATATGTGGGACCCACCGTTTCACTGGGGATTGTCGTTGGGGAACGTATCCTTGTCGAGCATTCCTCAGCGAACATTCCCCAGTGACAAGTCGCTAGGGAAAGGAATCCCCAGCGACAAGTCGCTAGGGAAAGCGCCAAAATATCGCTGGGGATTGTGGTTAATGTTGTAGTGTCACCTTAGATATGATCTTAGTTTACTTTTATAAGTGGTAAAATAAGTTGTGAGAATTATTTATGGGGCGGTTGTTTTGCCGTGGCCAAATAAGGAAGAAAAGAGAGAACAAGTTAATTTTCTTAAGTGTTATAAGAGTGTGTATGTTATTACTTGCAATACATGAGTGATATATATGTAGGACTAGTCAAAGTAGTAAAACAAAGACCAAAAGTCACAAAGGGGGGGGGGGGGTTGGACGGCAAAACACAAGGAGGGAAAAGGGGGTGACTAGTGGTCAAAACCACTAGTCATGAGCTAGTTTTCTTACTAACCTTTGAATTGTACAAGCCCTAGTTATGATATGTGTTCTTATGTCCCCCAATGTGTATATTAACCCATGAAATCAAGGATGGACAAGACTAGTTTTCATTTTACATAAAATGAAGTATTACTTGCACTTAAATAAAAGAAAGTATAAGTTGTAGGTAAATGTGTAAGTGTAAGACTTAAAATTTAAATGTCTTGGTTTGTTTCCTTTAATAATGGGACGTCCCCATATATATATGTGGGTAAAGTTTTATAAACTTTGGGTATTGGGTATAAACCTGGGTATTTGTTGAAGCGTAGAAATGTTTTTGTGATTCCGGGTATGCCTAAACGTATTTTATCGCGAAACGTAAACGTTTTACGTAACCAATAAAAATACAATGAACAAAGTTAATAATTATCCTCAAAATAATTACTTAACCCTTGTTTGATGTAACCACTTAATTGTTTGATGCCCGTTTACATTGAATGATTATTTTTAGCTTACGCGATTTAACTTAACGATTACGATTTAAAAGCAAACGCGTACAATACTAAAAATACATAGTGAATTTATTGACATCATAAATGACCCTAAAACACGGGGTGTTATAGTCTCTCCCCGTTAAGTGAGCCTTGTCCTCAAGGCTTAAGACGCGACACTTGACAACGGTGCCGTCTTTGTGAAGAGGTGTGGATATTTCTTCTTGAATTGATCTTCGCGTTCCCATGTAAACTCAGGGCCTCGCCTAGAGTTCCATCGAACCTTGACAATTGGGACACGGCTTCGCCTCAACTGTTTGACTTCACGATCCATGATTTTGACCGGTTCCTCGACGAATTAAAGCTTGTCATCAAAATGTAGTCCATCCAACGAAACGACTAATGGTTCGTCGGCATAGCACTTTTTTAGGTTGGATACATAAAACTTATTGTAAACCCTGCTTAGCTCTTTAGGAAGCTCAAGCTTGTATGCAACAGATCCAACCTTTTCCAACACCTTGAATGGTCCAACATACCTAGGGTTCAACTTCCTCCTGTTGCGCCAAAACGACGACCCCTTTCAAGGTAAACTTTAAGCATAAACTTTATCCACCAACATGGAATCCAGTCGGCTTACGCTTTAAATCGATATAACTCTTTTGCCTATCACGGGCGACTTGCATCCTTTGCTTGATCTGGATGATCTTATCGGTTTTTTCTTGAACTAATTCCGGACCAGTGAATTGCACTTGTCCAACCTCGGCCCAACACACAGGTGAACGGCACTTTTAACCGTAAAGTGCTTCAAATGGTGCACCTTTAGGTCGCTAGCGGATAGCTATTGTTATACGAGAACTCGACTAATGGCAAATGGTTAACCCAACCCTTTCCAAAGTCGATCGCACAAGCACGCAGCATATCCTCGAGGGTTTGAATAGTCCTCTCGCTTTGTCCGTCAGTCTGCGGATGATATGCAGTACTCATGTCCAGGTTAGTACCCAAAGCTTTCTGAAGTGACCTCCAGAAATTTGATGCGAATCTAGGGTCACGATCACAAATAATTGAGACAGGGATTCCATGCCTCGTGACCACTTCCTTTAGGTACATTCTTGCCAGTTTCTCTAGGGGATCAGTTTCCCTCATCGGTACAAAGATTGCGGACTTAGTGAGTCGGTCGACAATCACCCAAATGGTGTCGTAGCCTTGTGACGACTTAGGAAGCTTCGTGACAAAATCCATAGTGATGTTGTCCTACTTCCATTGAGGTATATCGGGTTGTACCAACAATCCTGATGGCCTTTGATGTTCTGCCTTGACCTTGGCACACGTCAGACATTTACTAACATAGGTGGCGATGTCGGCTTTCATATTGGGCCACCAATATAGCTTCTTCATGTCCTGATACATCTTGTCAGAACCGGGATGGATAGAGTATTTTGACTTGTGGGACTCGTGTATGATCACAGTCCTCAAATAGCCATAACATGGTAACCAACTCCTGTCATTGAAGCATAGAGTTCCATCCGCACGGGGTTCCAACTTTTTAGTTCTAAATTTCTCCGGATCCTTAGAATTTTCAAGCAACATACCTCTAACATCTTCGTTCTTGATGTGCTCTGGTTTCCGTGCTTCAGTCTGAGCATCCAGAATTTGTTTGGGTAGATTCAAACCTATAGTCATGACTAAGGCTCGAACCCTTAATGGTAGCTCTCGTTCCTTCCTGCTCAAGGCGTCAGCGACAACATTTGCTTTCCCTGGGTGATAACGAATCTCGCAATCGTAATTACTAAGCAATTCTAACCAATGGTGCTGCCTCATATTCAGCTCCTTTTGATTAAGAATGTGTTGTAGACTCTTGTGATACGTGAACACCGTACACTTGGTTCCGTACAAATAGTGTCTCCAGAGTTTCAGAGAAAACACTACCGCTCCAAGTTCCAAATCATGAGTCGCATAGTTCTTCTCATGAAGTTTTAATTGGCTTAATGCATAAGAAATTACTTTCTCTCTTTGCATTAATACAGCACCCAATCCCTTAATAGCACAGATCGCAATAGACTTAAATACTTCGCTTCCCTCATGTAAAAGCCATAATTAGCGCCTGCTTAACTTCTGTTTTAATAACTAAAAGGCGGCTTCGCTTATCTCCCCAATCAAACTAACTCTCATACTTTATGAGAAAGCTTTAGGTCTTCGACTGGAAAATCTTTGAAAATCCTTTGAGAATCTTCGGTAATACCCACGGCGAGACCTAAGAATTGCGAATCTTCGTTGGTGTTTTCAAGGAGATCCCAATCCTTTATGGATTTGATTTGCGAGGTCTAGGTGAATTGCCTGACTATCAATCACGTGGCCGAGAAATTATACCTTAGGAATCCAAAATTCACATTTAGAGAACTTAGCATACAACTTCTCTTTCTTAAAGCAATCAGACCTGCCTTAGGGTTCTTCATGCTCCCTTCGTTGTTCTTGGAGTAGATAAAGGATATCCGTCCCCATAAAGACAATCACAAAATTTATCTAAAAATGGGGCTTGCATACCGCGGTTTCCATAGGTCCATAAACAACGTTGTGTGCGTTCTCAATCCAAATGGCATAACTTGGAACTTGCAATGACGCACTATCAAGTTCGGAATGCATTTTTTTTGGGAATATTCCTCTTCCGTACTCAAAGCTGACGATAACCTGATCGCTAGGTCAATCTAGAATAAACACTGGATCCTTGTAGTTGATCAAACAAATCATCGATCCTTGGAAGTGGATAACGATTCTTCACTATCAGCTTGTTCAGTTCCCGATAGTCGATGCACATTCGAAACGATCCATCCTTCTTTTTTACAAACAAGACCAGAGCCTCCCAAGGTGAGGATACTTCTTTCAGTTGCTCTGATAACTCTTTCATTTCGGAAGGCGGAAATCGATAAGGTGCCCGTGCTACAGTGCATCCCGAGGTATAAATCGATATTGAAATTCGGACTTGCAGTCGAGGAAGACTCGACAAGTCCTTAAGGAATACATCAGGAAAATCTCGGACTATCGGTACGTCCTTAAGTCGCTTCTCCTTCGACTTGTCTTCCGTCTCCTTTGTAGTAACGTTTGCCAAAAAGACTAGACATCCTTTTAGCATGTATGCTTGTGTCTTGGTGTACGAGATAATGTGCAGGACGAGCCTCGTTTCCCCGGTTGCTTCTATCACTGTGAACGATTAGAGTTTCATTCGCAGGGGATATGAACGATCTTCTCGGCACACACAATGATTGCTTGGTACTTTACCAACCAATCCATACCAATATATACGTCAAGAACATAACCAAAGTTTCTACGGTATTAAGTCTATGTTGAAAGGGGTGGTTCAGGATGTGAATGTGTACAACCCCTAAGGATAGTGTTCAACCTAATTATTCTCCCGACGGCTAGTTCAACGTCATAATAGTGATCTAATGCAGTTGGTGTGATATCAATTTTAGGCTAAATGTAGTAGACACAAAACTCCTATCGGCACAGTATTGAATAAGATAGAAGCATAGTGGTTGTATAGAAGGCACGTACTCGTCCAATGGACGTTGGTGAGTCTGGGTTTAACCCGCATGCCCTACCGCATACACTTTGGCTGGAGCATTGCCACCTCCAACTTGGTTACCACGGTTGTTGTTGTTCTACAGCTTTAGACATTCTCTCTTAAAATGTCCTTGAACTCCACACTTTATATCAGCAAGTAGGCTCCTGACACCACCTAGTTCTCCATCTAAACTGTTAGCATTGTTAGGGTTGACAGTGCTTCCTGGTAGTCCACGAGGCCAGATGGCCCGAATTTTATTGCACCTTGATGGCATCTGGGAGCACATAAGAGACCAATCGTGTGAAATGTGTGCATTTTGAGCATAGGGTTTAGATCCCCCATATAGTGCTCTTTTCACCAGTCCTACAGGTAGAAGCCTGGCCAGGTTCTGCTTTTGTTCTGATGTTGTTGTTTGTTTGTTGGTTCTGATGTAAAAATAGATGCGGGATGTGAGGCTGACTCTAGGAGGGTGTGTGTGCCTTAAGGTGTCCTCAAACTTCCTTTTACTCTCTGTCTGACGTTCAGCAAAAGTGCGGATTTTATTATCCATTAGCTTGGTTGCGATTTCAACTGCATCTTGCATTGTCTTTGGTTTATACGCCACTACACTCCCATGAATCATGTCGGGAAGGCCACCGACATATTTTTCACTTTTATCAGATTCTTCGGGAAACATCCTCCTGCACAACAAAGCCAATTCATGAAAGCGTTGGGTATAACTTGTCAAGTCAGTACCCTTCACCTTCAGATCCCAAATCTCTATTTCCAATTTCTTGATTTCATTTCGAGAACAATATTTGTCAGTCATCATTTTCATGAGTGTTTTCTAAGGCATACCGTAAGCGGCATCATGACCAACTGTCCTGTTGAACATGAGGTCCAACCAATGTTAAAAACACACTAAATGGAGAGTGCAAGTAGCTAACTTGACTTGATTCTCAACTGCACAATTACTGATTTAGAAAACAGACTCCATTCTTTTAAACCATTGAGATAGACTGGAAACTCCTTTCGTGCCTTTGAAGTTTAATGGTTGACATTTGAGAAAGTCAGTGTAAGTATATTCACAGGCAGTCTCGTTTTGTCCTTACTAACACTCATTCCAGAATTATGGCTTATCATCGCTATTCGATTCCTGCCAGCATCACGTGCTGCAATAGCGGCAGTACGCCTTGTCAATCATTGCCTGAACTAGGGCATTAGTAACAGAATGTGTGTTTGGTTTATTTTCGGTGGCTGTTTTGACCTCGTGGCTCTTTTGGTGCCATTTTCTTTAATCACAAGAAAATATAATACCCGTTAGATTTCGCAAAATCATAACCATGACATGACATATACACAATAAGTAAAGAGAGATCACAACACACAGTGAAATATACAACTGAATTGAAGTTAACAATGGTGTAGCTAAATCGACATTCATTCATAATAAATTCGATTACAGACATGACATAATACCACCATTCCATATATAATTGGAAAACATACATGATTGGTTCAGATACAAAATGATCACAATGATTAGGTTACAAGATAAAATATACAACCTAAAGCCATACTAGCCGGGAATTACCCATAATACTTAGTAGGCTGTACAAAATAACTAGCCATAACATGATCTATGAACTGCTACCAGCCTCCTCTGGTGCATCAGGTTGTGCCGGACCCTTAGCGGGTCCCTGCTGACTCTCGAACTCTGTCATCTGGGTCTGAAGTCTCTTCAACAGCTTTAGTGCCTCAATGAACTGTACTTGTGTCCCAACGGTCTTTGCTATACTGGGCCAAGACAACAACTTAAAAAACAATAAACCATGTGGCCAACAAAAAAACCGAGCTGAACACCTAAATACAAAAAAAAAAACCAAAATCAAGAACAAAAAAAAAAAAACCAAAAGGAACGCAGTCTATAATCGTCCCCTGGCTCCTGCGGACCGCTGCCGTGCATCATCTTGTAATCACTGCCTGCTGACCCAATACAGTAGTACGCAGTGACATAACCTCTGAACGTGCAAGATCACTAGTGTCCATGGATCATCCCCAAGCCTCTCGAGACATCCTAGCCTCTCTCTCTCTATCAGTAGAGCTGTACGAGCATGTGCACGCCTATCCCTATATAGCATGTTGAGCTGACCAACCATCAACTGTCGCTTAGTCTGCTCATCATCCAACCTCATATAAATATCGTCTGTATCTTGCCTAACCCTAGTGGTAAACTCTGTCATCCGTCGACCCAACTCTGTGTCATCAGTCGCTGGTGCCCTGGCATGTCCTCAAGCATCTCTGCACCAAGGTGTCGTGATCCCATAACTGAATCTCTCTCTAGATATCCCGCATAATTCTCCTTCCATAGTGGCAAACAAAACCATAGTCCCCTGAAACCACCCAGGTGTCCAAGCAGTATAGGGCAGACGAGCTCTCTCCAACCTCTTACCTAGGACCAAAAGCAAAACATAACCTCTTTCGAGGCGGTAAGCAAACCTCGGGCCTGTTCGCTCCATGATCAGCAAAGGGTAGCAGCAAAGATGGTGATGAAGTAGGTAGTGATATAGGTAAGAGTGGTGGTGTCCCCGATGTTGGGGTACCTGACGATGGTGTATCTGCTCTGGTATGGGAGAGTATGATATGTGGCGGTGGTGAATGGGAAGTAGATGGGGCCTCTGCTCTCAGCCGGATCATAGCAGCTCGATATCCCAATGGATAAGTAGGACTAGCAGGTAGTGGTGGTGATACAGGTAATGGTGATAGTATCAGGGGTAGTGGTGGATAAGGAATTTGAGGCATTTGGATGATGACCAAGGGGAAAGTGTGCTGGTGGTAGGAGTAGGTTTTTTAAAGCAAGGAGTCTGCAACCTCTGTATCAGAACAAAATGTGTAGGTGGCTCAATCTCGCATCGATATCCAGCAGTAACCTGATATGCAGAGGCGGGTGGTGGTTGGCCGCAAGACTCCTCGGTCTTAAACGCTCAGTCTCTCAGCAGATGGTCATGATCACCAAAACCTTGGGTAAAGCAATAGATAGCTGTAGAGCGGCATAATGCTAGGGGTGCTCCTCCTCCTCCATAACCCCCTCAAAATCAACATGCATCAACCTCGTCATCATCAGATGACTCATCCTCATCATCGCCATCGTCTCCTCCGTCGGCAGGATAATCAGCAGGATCCTCATCATTATCCTCCTCTAGATCCTCCTTAAAATCCGACTCAGGAACATAGCCTGGTGAATCACCAGTGGGTGAGGCAGCAGCAGGCAGGGCTGCTCCTCAGCTAGGAGTACCTCATCCTCTGGTGGCATGAACTCTGGATAAACCAGCTCTAGAACAAAGTCTGGTGAAGGTGGGTACTCAGGACCCGACACATAATAAGGAGATGGCGGGGCCTAAAAAGCACTACCTACTATACATTATATGACCTCTAAGCATCACGGGTGTCCAATCGACCCGAGATCCTGATGTCTGACAACCCATCCAAATGGACTAGACACAACAGTTTTAATGTAACTTGGAATCCCTTAGAATCAGACATGAGTGGTATCTGAAAATCAAATAATAGCTTAATATTAGTATTTACTATAAACTCTTATAGGTAATAATACATTTATACCATAACATGTAATATCAATCCTAAATCATCTAGTCTTAACCAAACTAATGCAACAAGTAGTGTATGTATATATGTCCCGAGTGAAAATCCCTTTGTATGAATGCAATGTTTGAAAATGGTTATAGTCCAGCAAAACATTTGTTCCTGGTTCTCTATAACCTTAAGCTCTGATACTAATCTGAACAAACCCCCAAAATTGGGTCGACAGCGGAATATGGTTGGGGGTGGGTACTTCATAGATCAAATAGCACACGAAAATATAAAGAACGACATAAAAAGCCGTTTAAAAACTGATACAATTGGATTTAACAAATTGGTTGTTACAAAACACCGAAGCTTCACTTGTTTAACTTGTTCAAAATACAAAATTTCACGCCATAACAGTATCAAAATGTAATGCATAAAATCTTTAATGCATGACATCCAAATCAAAACACCAATGTATCCCTTGCACCTCGTGCCTTATCGATCCCCTGAAAAACATTCTTAAAACGGTCAACATATTTGTTGATTAGAATTTAATAGTTTTTTAATAAAATGTATAATGTAGGACCGCAAGATTTCCCCATGATAATGCAACAGATGCAAACATCATAAAATGTAATTACGTTTTCCTAAGCTCATGACACTGAAGCTCGACATGTATGAATTGCAATATAAATTGCCAACATTGCCCGCGATGATGTTCTAACCTACAACATCCTATGTCCGACATGGTATACGTTCGTTGTCCAACAAACCGGCATAGTAAGCATGACTCACCCGAACGGGGATGTCAATTCCAAATAGATCTATTTATAACATCCGCGCTCACAACAGTAATTGACAGTTCATGATAATAGGCCTTAGAGGGTATCGCTACTTAACTAACATGTAATCGAAATGTGAAATGATCCACTTGGTCCAATTGTAAAACTGCATATGTTACCTTTTCTCACCCCAAAACTTGTAAATCATTAAAATGTAAAATGTAGGGCTATGAACTCACCTTGAAAGTGAATGATAACAAATATATCACAGAAAATGCTTCCCGATATAGACCGAATGCAACCTAATCCAATATAGGTCGTATAAGTTCTAAGCACTTTGAATAAATACTACCATATATAATTCTATATAGCTACATCACCATCTAATCATGTTTGTGAAATCAATTTATAAATTTAAAACGTTTATTAAATATCTCAATACGCAAAAACGAACGCAATTTCTTCTTTAAGCATGTTTCTTACTTACGTTTCTTATGTCCACTGAACGGAGCTTTGTATTAAGACAGTCATCAAAATGATTAAATTTTTTATATTTTTTTTAGTCCCCCTGGTGAACAGTGATTTTTATCTGTTCATAGACAGTTTATAAATTTAATTATTATAAATTTTAGTTATCGAAAACCGTAAATGTCATATTTTTATCCGTTTAAGCCTTCCAGATTATAGTGATATCTTTTTGAGCACGTCTTCGTAATTACAATCTTATCGAAAAATATAATAACATTTTAAAAAATTTTGTATCTTTTATGAGTAGTATTTTTACTGTTCATAGTTTATAAAATTATTTTTATAAACTTTAATTACCGTAAACTTGCGAAATTCATAACTCCTTCGTTATTGATTGAAAAATTACAATTCTTATTGTTTTAGAATCCTAAAGTTATGTAATATCTGGGAAAAATAATAAACCTTATATATCACAAGTATTTTATAACTTGTTTTTATAAAAGTTCTTTTATAACGAGTTTAATTAACGTATAACTTAAAATTAACGTATCTTCTTCGTTATAAATCAGATTTTTTTCGAGTTCTCTACATTCGCACGATCCTTGTGACATGTAGTATTTTATAAAATCATAAAATATATATGTTAAATTCGAATTTCAAACAGAAGGTTTTCAACTTTTTCTTAAAATGTGTTTAAAATGAGTTTTTCTAACTTTTAAGTTTAATCACTTTGTTACAAGTCCATTACAACACTCATAATCACATGTATTTACATATTAGGGTTCTATTAAGTCTAAATGTTAGTCCATATATAATCCAAGAATCACAGATCCAAGTGTTACACACTAATTTATCCATGAACTTTCATAATTAACTTTTACTTTTTAGTTTAACTTGTTTACATATACTTTTTATACAGCAACCAACACTTGTACATTGCTTATACTTCTATTATAACATGATATGAACATTCATACAACATATATAAAAGTTTACCAAATCATAAACAAGTGTAAAAATCTATTTTTACAAGTAAACATGTTCTTAGATGGTGATTAACTACACAAACATTATATATGCATAAAATCATGAAAACAAAGAGATTAAGAGTTTTAGGTAACCTTAATATGAAGTGTAGTGATGAACAAAGTGATCTAAACCCTTTGTTTAGAAACCAAACCCTAGCTTACAAGTCTTTTAAAAACCTAAATCCAAGCAAAACCAAAATTCTTGCTTTTCCTTTACTTAACACTTGTAAAAACCCTAAACCAAATATTCAAATCACCTGTTTATCTTAGATATCATGTAGGAATGTGTGTAAATGAGTTTTGTATAGATTTTGTATGGGTTTTGGGTTGAGCCGTGGGTATGTATGAGAGGGATAGAGAGGTTTTGTTTTGTTTTCACCAAGAAAATAAGAGATGTGTGTGTTGTATCTAGTCTAAGGCATTATATACTTAGGAGACTAGTCAAGGAACACATTGAGGGAAATAAGGAAAGTCTTGGTCAAGTAAACATGAAAGTCTTGCAAGGAAATATCTAAATGTTCCTAAAAGGTGAGATCATCCCATGAAATTTAGGGGAGATGTTTTGTAGATAAAATCTTTGCATCTCTCCACCTAAATCCAGTTATATATGTATATATGTGATGTTATTTTGTAAATTTTGAGTATTGGGTATAATTGTGGGTATTTGTTGAAGCGTAGAAAAGTTTTGGTGGTTCCGGGAATGCCTAAACGCATTTTATCGCGAAATGTAAACACTTTACGCAACTAATAAAAATAAAATGAACAAAGTTAATAATTATCATCAAAATAATTACTTAACACTTGCTTGATGTAAACATTTAATTGTTTGATGCCCGTTTACATTGAACGATAATTTTTAGCTTACGCGATTTAGCTTAACGATTACGATTTAAATGTAAACGCGTACAATACTAAAAATACATAGTGAATTTAGTGACGTCGTAAATGACCCTAAAACACGGGGTGTTATATGATTGATAATCATTGGATGGATAAGTGATTGAAAGAGGTGTTGATGATTGATTGTTTAGGTATTGTTGAGACTGATAAGGTGATCCATACTGTGGAGACTAATATTATAAAACTCGTGGTTGAAATTGAGAGTTTTGGTATGAGTTCTGATGAGTTTGATAAAGAGATTGTGTCAATTAATGAGTTGCAACTAAATCATGAGGATATGAGGTGCGTTCATGAATTAAAAAACTTCATTTGCATGAAATTCATGTTGTCCCAAGTAAGCATAAAGCTGATCAATGTTAATTGTGTGCAAATCCCGAACCAGTTTGACATTAGTCATAAATTTGCTCCACTCAGGAGGAAGTGTATCCAAAACGTTGGTGTTCTCAATTGAAACTGGTTCCAGTTTCACATTGTAGATGTTCATGTCATTGAGTAGTAGAGAAAATCTCAAGTAGAAGTCACGAAGTGTTTCCCCCTTTTTATAAGCAAACTTATTGAATTCATCATAAAGTTTACACTCTCTTTCCTGTTTCGTCAATGAAGTTCCTTGCATGAGAAGTTGAATTCTTTCCCAAAGTTCCTTGGCAATTCCGATGATTGATAACCAAGTGCATAGACCTCTGTGGAAATTCCATGAAGAATGATATTTGTTTGCTTTGACATCACAATTCAGCTTGATTGCAATCTGCAGGAGTAATTCATACAGAGTATTTTCTTGGCCTAGTCACACCATTTTCCTCAATTGTAGGCCAGATGAGTGGACCATTTTCAACGGATTCAAGGATCATTTGTCCATGTTGTCTATTCATCATGTATAGCTCCATTCTGTTTTTCCAAGAATCGACATACCTTTTTCCCATCCATAGTGGACATTGGTCAGCACCCGAAAAGAGTCGTTTGAGTCAGCAAGAGTCGTCATTGAGAAATTTGAATGTTAAAAGATTACTTTTTTGATCGAACAATGGTAGAAAGAAATTATGTTTAATTAAGTTGTCTTTTTAGTGTTTTAATTCGTGAAACTACACGGGATTTTACAAGTCAAAGAAATAAACCGTATAATTTTGAAAATTGAGAAGATCGGTTTCAACTAAGAGTTAGTAGTTTCGTTTCCACTATAATTCAAGTAGATCGGTCTTCACTGGAATTTGATAGATCAGTTTCTACTAAGAAATGAATAGATCTGTTTACAGTAGATCGGTTTCTACTAAGATAGTAGTTCGGTTCCAGTAGATCGGTTTCTACTAAAACAGTAGTTCGGTTGAAACTAAAAAACAATCAGTTGATACTAACTCGAAACCCAAAGTTTAAAATCACAAAAAAGACACCTTTTTATGGTTGTTTTGCAAAAATTCTTGTACAACTAGTGTTACTAACCCTATAGAAACAAAAAATGGAAACTTACTTTAAAAAAGGTTTTTTAAAGATTTTTTTCAAAAATTTTATAATATTAAAAAGCGCCGTAAAATGTAAAATCAAGATTTTGGTCTTTTAATAAAGGTTTCGAACACAAAAAGATGAACAAATGATGCTTTTCTGAATCTAAAAAAAAAAAAAACTAAAAAAAACAAAAAAAAATACTAAAGAAAAATGTGAGGATGTACATACACCTAATCCAAGAAATTAGAACAACTTTATACCTATTATTGATACCCTTCTAACAAATCTTACTTAGCTTTGTTAAAGCTTAGTTGTGTTGGATAGATCCAAAACAACTATAGTAGAAACTAAGATTGTAAATACTACAAACTATGCGGAATCTAGCTTGTAATACTAAGAAGAACAATGAAACAATAAAACAAGATCTTGCTAAACTTTCAATATATTAAACACAATCAAAGTTACAGAATAACCTTGAAACTATGAATACTAACTATATTTGCTATGAAAACTATATAAAACTTAATATTTAGATCAATGCCGTAGGGTTCCTTTTATACACCAAGGAAACCCTAATGGGCTTACAAAACTCGTTACGTGATCATGCATATCTATTCCTAATATATCTCATGCATATCACATAAGCAGTACTAACTATTATAACTAACAGTACTAATAAACTGATAGTACTAACATTTTGTACTGACAGTACTAACTATAACACTAACAGTACTAACTTAGCTTGGCAGTACTAAGTCTTCTCTTGGCAGTACTAAGTTGGACCAGTAGTAGAAACTTGTAGAAGCCCTTAATGTGTAGTTTTGTCTCCAGACTTTAAGGTAACTGATGAAAGTCATGTTTTGCTTAAAGTTCCTAGAAAGGATAACATGTACATTGTTGATTTAAAGAATGTTGTTTCTCAAGGAGGTCTCACTTGTCCTCTTACAAAAGCTACATCAGATGAATCAATCTTTGGCGCATAAGGAGGCGTGGACATGGTAAAATTTGAAAAAGAAAGCTAATAAACTGTAATGGAGGAAACCTTGTAAGAAGGTTACCTTCCAAATCTTTTTGAAATAATCAAACAGTGAGTTGCGTGGTCAGAAGGGAAAGCAAAACAAAAAAGAGCTTCTTGTAGACCAAAAAACAATAAGTTAAATCATGCCACCCAATACAAAGTGCACCATGATTTGTTTGGCCCAACATTTTTAAAGAGTTAATGAAAAAGATGTACGGCCTAGTTTGTCACATATGATTTAAGTAGGTTTAGTTAGGTTTTCTTTTAGGAACTAAGGATGACACTAGTGAAACCTTAAAACATTCATAACATAAACAGGCATAGAAAATCTAATAACCCTTAGGTGAAAGTATTAGATTTGACAAAGGGACTAGAATTCAAGAAATCGGAGGCCATATTAAGTTTTGTGAAATGAAAGGGTATTAAGAGGAATTTAAGTGTTGCTAGGATCCACAACAAAATGAGTAGCAGAAAGGAAAAATATGAACACTAATAGAGGCTTGCTGGTACTATGCCTTAGCTGATTTAAAAATGCCAACAACTTTCTAGGCTGAAAGCATTTAATAAAGCCTTGTTATGTCCAAAAATAGGGTAGTTATTTCAACCTTACACAAGACCACCTTATGAACTTTTCTTCTTGGTAGAAAACCCTGCCTTAAGCTTCATGAGACCCTTTAGGGGGTGCCTGTTACAAGCCTTAATACATAGATCACCAGGTAGAATTTGATGTAAAGGCCGATGAAGGGTTCTTTGTAGATACTCTAACCAAAAACAAAGCATTCAGTAGTATTCAACCAATAGAACTAGGATATATAAGCGAAACCTACATGTTTATTTAGTGAAAATACACCTAATATTGTCAGGAAGTGACCTAATTGGCTTTTGTATAAGATGAACTAACAAAGTTCTAATGAACTAAAAGCCGTATTGCAAGGAATCAGTCTAATGGTAATGTAGGAAGATAAAGCAATGTGAAGATGCAGATAAAGCTTGAGTAGAGAGACAGTACCTGGGTAAAGATTACATAATGCTACCATTATGGACATCAAGATCGCCACCTTCTCTTCTAGTTCAAAGGATTCTCCTAAACAAGTGGGATTCAAACCATCAGAGGAGTGAGGAAAAGAAGGCTGCTGAATCCAGGAATGGGAATGAATGTGTAACCCAAGTGAAGAAGAGGAGAAAGAATTTGATTATAAAAGGATGCTAATTTCAACAACACTAACAATATTGAAATACAAATAGTCCAACTATAATGCTGCTGGAAAGCATAAAAGGAAAATAATGAAGTTGATGATAATATAGTCCTATGGATGTGCTTGATGATCCATATATGCCATGATTTGGAAGAAATTAGCAGATTTAGTGATGCTGAAGATGATGGTGCAGAGGCTGAGATGACTAATTTGGATACACATATCGTCAGTCCTATTCATACTACCATAATTGACAAGGATCATCCAGTTGAACAAATCATTGGAGATATACATTCAACACCTCAAACCAGAAGGATGAAAAAGAGTGTGACTGAACACGCTATGTTTAGTTCAGTGCAACAGATAACCAACCATAAAGACTTTCAGAATTGTCTGTTTGCATGTTTCTTATTACAAGCCGATCAAAAAAGGTAATCCAGGCTTGAAGGATCCAAGATGGATGAGGCTATACAAGGAGAGCTTCTGCAATTCAAATTACAACAAGTTTAGTAACCTTGTTTGGATTTACCATCTGGCAAAAGGGCCATTGGTACTAATAGTGTTAGGAACAAGAAAGGATGAGCGCGGTATTGTGATCAGGAAACAAGGCTAGGAGTGGTTGCTCAGGGTCACACACAAGAGGAAGGAATTGATTATGATAGGTTTTTTGTATTTTATTTTTCTTTTTTTGGAAGGCGGTTCAGGTTGTTGATGGTGGGTGCTCCAGTGCCAAGAATTTAAGCAATTAGGCTATACCACCAAGCTTATGCCTCATATAAAGACTTTGTGGTGTACTAGATGGATGTGAAGAGTGCTTTTCTTTATGGAAAGATTAAAGAAGAAGTCTATGTTTGTCAACCACCAGGATTTGAAGATCTACGACTTCTCCTGACAGATGTTTTGCAAAGGGAAAAAGCTCTCTATGGTTGCAATCAAAGCTCCTATAAGCTTGGTATGAAACCTGTCCACTTATTTTGTTGGAAAATAAGGTTTCAAAGAGGACAAATGACAAAACTTTGTTTATCAAGAGGGACCAGGTATATCAGATAGTAACAGGTATTGTAGATGATATCATTTTTAGTTCTACAAAGAAGAAGTTATGCACAGAGTTTGAGAAGATGATGCATAAGAAATTTCAAATGAGCTCTATAGGTGAACTCACATTCTTTCTAGGACTGCAAGTGAAGCAGAAGGAAGATGGGATTTTTATAAGCCAAGATAAGTATGTGATAGAGATTTTGAAGAAATTTGGCTTTAGTGATGTCAAAACAGCAAGCACACCCATGGAAACCCATAAGCCTTTGCTCAAAGATGCAGATGGTGAAGATGTAGATAAACACTTGTATAGATCCATGATTGGATCATTGATGTATCTAAATTCTTCAAGGCCTGATATTATGTTTAGAGTATGTGTTTGTGCCAGATTCCAAGTCAACCTTAAAGATTCATATCTTTATGCTGTGAAAAGAATTTTTAGATATCTTAAAGGTCAACCTAAATTGGGCCTTTGGTATCCTAAGGATTCACCTTTTGATTTGGTGGCATATATTGACAGTGACTATGCAGGAGCAAGTTCATATAGGAAATCCATAACAGGAGGTTGTCAGTTCCTAGGGTGCAGGTTGATTTCATGGCAATGCAAGAAGCAGACTGTGGTTGCTAATTCCATAACTAAAGTTGAGTATATACTGCTTTAAATGTGTGGACAGGTGCATTGTGATCCAAAATCAATTTGCTGGATTTATGGATATAAACTTATGCAGACAAAGATCTATTGAGATAATGAGGAGTAATATCAGCATAGTGCAGAACCCTATTTTTTACTCAAAGACAAAGCCACACTTGAGAATTAGACCATCACTTTATTAGAGATTCCTAATGAGAAGAAGCATTATTTAGATATCAGGATTCATACAACCAAATTTCTATCGGATTTCTCATAAAAGCATTTGATGTTTAGCAATTTCAATATCTGAATTGCCATATGGAAATGCTTAACCTCTAAAGTATTATTAGATGGAGTTAATTGTGTTAATATGCAGTAGATTATACACAAAGGATGGTTGGAATGGAGTGGATAAGCTGCTAAGGATAGAATTAGGGTTAAAATCGGTAACTCAAGAGTTAATGCTGCTGGGCAAAACTTAGTACTGTTGGGCAAATGTTAGTGCTGCCAGGCTAACTTACTACTGCTAGGTTACCGAAGAGTTACAACTGCCGAGGTATTTTTTGGTCTATAATACAAATACTTTGCATTATGAGGTTTCCCTTACTTACCTACTTAAGGCGAATTCGATCACACAATAACTTTTCTAAATCAATTCTAATACTCCTCATTCACAAACCCTAAATCAATTTTCATTGTCGATTCAGAAAAATTCGACATCAATGCCGGGCTAAATTTTTTGTTGACTCACATAATATGGTTGCTTACATGGAAAAATCCATAGAGAATGCTAATTTTCCTGAGATATGTAGACTTCCTGAATCAAACCCCATAAGGTATGCTTTGAAGTTTAGTCATACAATTTATGTCTTTTCTTTGTATTGAACAGTTTTGGTCAAACTGCTAAGACCAAATAGTCAATAATGAAAACACAGATTTATGCATAGGTTGAGGGCAACACATAGAAATACAGAATCATCTGGGAGGAGAGATCTTCAATTTGATGATAAGGATGGTATTACTTGTCTAACAAATACTGAAATTTTTAAAAACCTTCAATTGATGGGATATGAAAAACTTTCTGAGAAACTTACTTTTTATAAACCTTACTTTTCCCCTGAATGGAAGTATCTAATCAAACCATTCTTAACAATTTTAAGTCATAAATCAACTGCTTGGAATGAATTTTGGTACTAATATAGCATCACAGTTATATGTTTGGCTAAGCATCAAAATTTCAAGTTTTCTAAATTTAATTATTGATGGTAATGATGCGGAACTTGGATAGTTCTAAAAAGTTTTTAATGTATCTAAGGTTTTTACAACTGTTTTTAGACAAACAAATTGAAAATCTTTCAGATGTTAATGTTGTTTATGATACACCTTCTCATACTAAAAATATTTTTACAAACATGAGAAGGTAAGGAAAAGATTTTTCAGGGACTGTCACACCATTGTTTTCATCTATGCTGGAACAACAAGCAGATATGGGTGAAGGATCAAGACAACCCACTGATCCCCAACACACATCCACATCTGCTCAACCCTTTAATGAAGAACAAATCACTAATCCATCATCATCTCAACCCAAAAAGACATACAAACATAGGAAGCCTAAAAAGGTCACTAAGATTCCTCAGTTTAGTGAGCCTACTAACCTTGTTGTAGATGAGGCTGTCCATGAGGGGAGGGGAGACAGTGTGGAAAGGGCTGCCACTACTGCTACTAGCTTAGATGCAGAGCAGGACAGTGGTAACATCAATAGGACCCAATCTACGGCAATGCCTAATGTTCCTCTTCCTTAGGGAATTGGTTTAGGTGGTAGACCGAGGCGCCAAGAAACCATGGGGGACAGACCTGCTCAAACTAGGTTTGAGAGTTTGTCTAAAACAAGTCCTTATGGTTTCACACACGAGGAGTTATCAACCTTGAAGTGGATGAGACAAAATTAAACGTAACATTTGATGGAAACTCTGTAACAAAATTGTCTGAAAGGGTTCTTGACTTGGAGACAATAAAGACTGCTCAAGCAAAGGAGATTGCTAATTTAAAGAAGAGAGTCAAGAAGCTAGAAAGGAAAAGGAAGTCAAGAACTCCAGGGATGAATTTATCAAATTGGTAACCCCTAGAAGAAGAAAGTTTGGGAGGTAGGATGAGCATCTAAATATAGGAATGGAAGTTGAAACAGGGGAAAATAGATTTTCAATCATTGAAGACATAGTTTTGATGAAGAGTTTGATGCTTAATATAGATGAACAAGTTGAACAAGTTATGATGCAAACTCCAAAGATACAGTTGAAGAAGGAGAAGTTCAGGTTCCTACTGCTGATATGGAAGTTAATACTGCTAGTGCATCAGTTACTACTGCTGGTGTATCTGTTAGTACTAACCGAGCCTATACTACTGCTAAGTGAAGTGGGTTACTACTTACTGAACCAAATACTCCTCCTCCAACAACAACAACTGTTATTAAAGATGAAGATCTCACAATTGCTCAGACCCTTATGAAGATGAAGAGTGAGAAATCAAAGGTAAGAGGAGTGACTGTGCAAGAACCTAGTAAGACTGCTACAAGACCAATAGTATCACCTCCACAACATGATCCAAAAGATAAGGGAAAGGCAAAGATGATTGAACCTAAGAAACCATTAAAAAGAAAAGCTCAGATTAAGTTTGATGAGGAAGTTGCCCAAAGATTGTAAGCTCAAATGCAAGCTAAACTAGAAGAAGAGGAAAGACTGGCAAAGCAAAGAGAAGAAGATGCAAAAATTAATAAATGAGATGATGTTCAAGATATGATGGATGCAGATCATGAGCTAGCTGTAAGATTACAGGCATAAGAGCAAAGGGGAGTTGTCTGTTGAAGAAAAGTCAAGATTGTTTGTGGAGCTCATGGATAAAAGGAAGAAGCATTTTGCCAGACTTAAAGCAGAAGAGCGGAGAAGAAAACCACCAACCAAAGCTCAAAAGAGAAATCAAATGTATACTTATCTGAAAAACATGGATGGATTCACTTACAATCAACTTAAGAACAAGAATTTTGAAGAAATTCAGAAGGCTTTTTAACAAGACCATAAGTTGGATAGACTCATTTGTACATATGGATTCTGAAGTGGTGAAAGGAAATAAAGATAAGGCAAAAGGCAGTAAGAAGAGAACAAGAAAAGGATTTAATGAAGAAAGTGTCAAGAGACAAAAGCTTGAGGATGATGCAGAAAAGGCAGAGCTTAAACTTTGTTTGGAGATAGTTCCATATGATGATAAAGCTGTTAATTTTAAACCTTTAGCTACAAAATCTCCAATTGTTGACTGGAAGACACAAATACTAGGAGAGGAAATTTATTACCTGATAAAGAGAGCTGATGGAAGTTATAAAATGTACAAGATCTTCAGTCAAATGCTAAATGATTTTGACAGACAAGGTTTGATAGATCTGTACAGACTGGTGACAAAGAGGTTCAAGACAACAAGACCAGAAGGAAGTGACAGACTTATATCGGGAGATCTTATGACTATATTTAAACCAAGCGAGGAAGATGAGCTATGGAGAAATCAACAAGACTACACATTGATAAAAGCCCGGGAATTATCATATTCATGTTTGAGTTCATATCATTTTTGGATGATACTGTATATAATCCATAATGCTGGTAGAAAGAACATATCCTCTTATACAACTCATACTTGAAAAAAGCTAAATGGAAGTTACAAAATTAATCATGAGTGAAAAAAATGGCATATGAACTTACCAAGATTTAATCAAGTCACTATACAAGAATGAAGAAAGTTTTTTTTGGATACACCTCCTAGTGAAGATAAAGCTTTTAATCAAGAAACTTAAAGATTCAGAAGATGAACATCAAGTTTAGGGGAGGATCGTGGGATTAAAAGACATCTTAGTGCTGTTAAAGTCACTGCTGCTGGTTATAGGTTTCTACTCTGCTGTAAGACGAAAAAAATATTCTGATTAGTTAGTACTGCTAGCACAAAAGTTATTACTGCTAGTGTTAGTTACTACTGTTAGAGTAATATTGATGCTGCTCAAGTTAAGACTGTTTGTATAAGTTAGTACTGTTATATTGGTTAGTACTGTTTATTAGATATATGTTAAGGTAGATAATTAAGGAAAAGATCACGATCACAATAGGAATGCATTGTAAGCCAGTAGGACTCCTTGGTGTATAAAAGGATGTCATATGGTATTAGGTTAGATGTATCTCATACGTATCTCATACGTATCTCATACATATCTCATATGTATCTCATACATCTCTCATCATAGTTTAACCTAAGTCGATTAGCTTCAAGGTTTTGTAAACCCTAACACTATTAAGAGTGTTCGTATTAATATTGAGGCTAAAAGTTTGGTAAACTATTTGTTATTGATCTTATTCATTGCCGTTTCATTGAAATTCTTTTTAGTATCATTGACTAGATTCCACATAGTCTTTGATATTCACAATCAAAGTTTCTATCATAGTTGTTTTGGATTTATTCAATACAACTTAGCCTTATACAAGCTAAGCAAGATCTATTCTATTGGGATCAATGTACTTAGACATTGCACATGAAATACACATCATAATATTAGTAATAAAATAACTAGGTTAGCACGCCTTTCTCCTGATTACTTTTATCTGTTAGCCGTGTTTTTATGTAAAGTGATGGTCATTATTATTCCTAAGCCTTGTATAAGAAAAACATAGTTTACGAGAATTCATTTAAGCTAATTATGCCTAGGTGTCGGGCTTAAGCCCATCTGTATTAGGTCCGGCCCAAGATAAAGCCAAATGACCCATTTAGGGTCTTATCTTCATTTTAGTATAAATACCCCTTCCTAGCATGTTAGGAAGGGTTTTGCTTCTCATTTTCTCATAATAGAAGTCACCATCTTCTCTCTTCTTCTTTCTCTCTATACACGTCTCTCTTTCTCTCTAAAATATCTTTTTATTTTCGTGTGATAATATGTGAAATAATGGGGTAACATGTGGTATCAAGAGCCAAGGAGTTGTTAGTAGCTTATTCGAGTTGTTTGGAAGCTTATTTCGAGTTTATTTGTAGTTTTTGTCTCGTTTTTTCTATGGTTTTGGTATAGCTTATTCGCGTTTTGGAAACAAACATATCGTCTTCTTTGTTTTATTAAGCTTATTTCTAGTGCTTTTCGTGGCTTATAAGGTGTCAAAGTAGCTTATCATAGTGCTTATTCTAGCTTATTTGCTGTATTTTTCGTGGTCCTTGGTGTGGAGAAGAAGGTCTTAATCAAAAGGCACAAAAAAGTATGTTTTGGTATTTTTCACCACGATTTATACCATTTTGTGTATGGTAATTTATACACCGCAATTTATACATTATGTATATAGTTATTTATACTAGTGTGTATCCCGCGATTTATACAAGTTTGTGTACGGCGGTTTATACACTATGAATCCAACGATTTATACATTCTGAATCCAACGATTTATACCTTTTTGAAGCCATCAATTTATACACTTTAAGGGTGCGATTTATACCTAACTATTATGGAGGAATTTATACATTTAAAGGGGCCATTATACCAATTTTGTGGGCGATCTAATACTAAACTAGGGGCAATTTAATACATGAATTCCCTTAGGTGTTCTATCACCATGATTTTTCAAGGACTTAAACTAAAATCAATAAATAAAACCTCACATAATAACCACTAATAAATGTTGGGAATTAAATGTGTTCATGACTTAGAACTCTTTGCCAAGAATCAAGAGAAGTACTTGCCAAGTTACAACTGGCCAGTATTTAACTAGTTAAGTACTGCTAATAGAAAGTTAGACTTGCCAATATGAAGTAACTTAAAACTCAGCGAAGGACTTTAAACTGCTGCAGGAAAGATTAAAGACATGCTAAAGATATAAAGACGTATCAAGAGATTTTGTTTTACTTATTCAGAGTATATTTTATATAGTTAGAAAGATACGTATAAGTTTAACATTATAGAAGATTTGTAGTTATCTTATAAAGGACTCCTTAGTTTATAAAAGAAGATCCTAGGTTATGGTTGTGAATACACAATAGTCATAAACGTTTTGATACATAGCTTTAAGGTTGTAAACCCTAGTACTACACATAGTACTCGTATTATTCATTATAATAATATTGGAGCTTTTCAGTTATATCATTGAGTTCTTAAAAAAGTTACGGTTTTTATTACATTCTGCTAAAGGTATTAAAGAGTAATTCATATACTCTTTAGTATTCACAAAGTTTTCTACATAGTTTGTTTTGGATTTATCCCAAAGTAACTTAATCTTTACAAGCTAAGGAATAGATCTTAAGTTGGGATCAACAGTAGGTATCAGAGCTTGTGCTCTAAACTTTGATCTAGAAGAAACTAACAAGAGAACTCTTTACTCCAGTAGAAGAGATAGAATCTAGAAATTGTTTAAAATCACTTACACTTGCAAAGTATTACCACTATCAAACAAGGGTTGAATAGATATGTGTAAAGCTAAGGATTGAAGGCAATACTTTCAAGACAAGACTTATGCTCTAATGGGATGTCATAAGATGGAAAACTTCATTCAAATACCTGCATCTAAAACAACAACGAAAATCTAAGATGGTACCTTAACTACACTAATACCAGGTCCTGTAACTACTGAAGAAAATGTTCAAAAAAAGAATGATATGAAGGCAAGAAGTATGTTACTAATGGCACTTCCTAATGAACATCTAATGACCTGTAACCAAGTATACAAGCTGCTAGACTTGTTTGCAGCAATACAAACAAGATTTTTGGTGGTAATGAAGCAACAAATAAAACTCAAATAGAGACCTCCTTGAAACAAATGTATGAGAACTTTGAGTGCTCCAAGGCACCTAGTCTCCCCCCCCCCCCCTTTTTTTTTTTTTACTCCCCCCCCAATTTTAACAGCTTCAGAAGATTGTTAAGCTTACCGGTCTTATCTTGGGTGAAAATATTTCACAAGAAGATCTTAATTGTGAAAATTTTGAGAGTCTGCTTCTGAATGAAACTCAAGTTGTAAGTCTGGAGGAATAAACAGATCTAACACAATGGCTTTGATGATCTCTACAAACGAATTTTCAAGATTGTTATAACCAGAGTTAAATGGACACTGCAAGCTCAAGCTCAAGCTCAAATTCTCAGAACATGGCTTTTGTGTCATCTCCTAGCAGTACTAATGAAGTTAATACTGCTTATGGAGTTAGTACTGCTAACACTCAAGTTAGCCCTGCTAGCACTCAAGTTAGCACTGCTAAATTACCAAGTTAAGTTACTAGCTAACTTAAGTGATGACACTGTTTATGCATTTTTAGCTAGTCAACCAAACGGGTCTCAAGTTGTAAATGATGACCTTAAACAAATCCATAAAGATGATATAGAAGAAATTGATTTGAAATGGCAGTTAGCATTGCTAATCATAGGACAAGAAGGTTTTTTCTAAAAACTGTAGAAGATCACTATCAATGGGATGACCACAGCTGGATAATGACAAGTCAAATCGTGGCGTGTTTCAACTGACACAAAGATAGGATACTCTTGCAAAGGGAATGCAGAGAGACCTAAGAACCAGATAGCAGGAACATGAATCGAAGAACACTATAGAATACTTGTAAATTGTGGAAGAAACTTCCTTCCAAAGCCATGTTGGGCTATTGATGGACTGGTTTTAACTGGAGGCTATATGGCAGATGATTAAGTCCCCACAATCAGGCTCTTATGACCTTTCAGACTTCTGGGTACATAATGACAAACTTGTTTCACACATGTCTAAAAAGCTTTGAAACTCTTAAACGCAACTTGGTATTTAAGAAATAGAGTTTAATAAATCTCTAATTCAATTAGCAAATTATAAAAGAGGGGTTACATATATAGAAGAGCAACTTGTCTTTATTTTAAACAATAGAAACGAGTTATTTTTGTGAGCAACTTTGCGTCCTAAAAAAGATATCTCAATAAGACTCAGAATTACGTACGCTTTAACAAGTGAGTTAGAAAAGCTTATGCAACAGAAAAAGAACAAGCAATCAACTTAAATTGAAAAATTTAATAATGCTTGAAAGAGTCTAGACAAATTAATAGGGAGATCAGATATCTGAAAAAAGTAATAAAGGTCTGGGTTTGTAAGCATAATGTTTGTTCCCCACCTACTCCTACAGGGTTATTTTCACCCCCAAACCTTGATATGTCCACCTCTGGTCTAGAGGAGTTCTAGACAGCCTAAGTTTGAAGGCTTATGGACCTAAGACTATAGAATGTCAGTGAAGAAACTTCTAATGAGGTCTAATGAGGTAAAAAACTACACCTCACCATAAGCTCTGGTCAAATTAGATAAGTTGGGGACAGATTAGGATAAAGGGTGATCCATGAATTCGCTTAACCTTTAAATCAACTGGCTCACCCATCACTCAATAGCACACCCTACAAATATGTGTACATCAACTAAACCCCATATATACACAATGTATGATGGAATTGGTATAAGGGCTAAATAATAAAATAACAAAATACGATACTAAAAAATTTAGACAGAATGG
Organism: Tanacetum coccineum; assembly: GCA_026074375.1. NCBI lineage: Eukaryota > Viridiplantae > Streptophyta > Magnoliopsida > Asterales > Asteraceae > Tanacetum > Tanacetum coccineum. Next base: position 30,759 of record BQNB010046511.1, read on the forward strand.
GGGGGGGGGGGGGTGAAAATTGTGACCGTAACATACGTAGCAACTTAACTGTATTCCTAACTGTTTTTGTTCTTGTTTTTTACTCTAACAATATTCTATCTTACTTTAGTAGGAAAACAGTTTTCTTTCTCAACTTTTCATTGTCACCAACTTCTCAATCCATTAGGGCATCAGATAATTTCCCGAACCTCATGAAAGTATCTTCACTTGACATTCTTACTATCTTAAGGTCCATACCCTTTCAACTTAGGCTTAGAACTCTCTAGACCAGAGTTGGATCAAATCAAGGTTGGGGTGAACATAACCCTTAGAGTAGGTGAACAACATTATAGCGTACAAACCCCAACCCTGTTCTACTTTTATCAGATATTCTGACTCTCTAGTAATTTGTCTTGACTCGTTAAAGCATTATTTAAATTTTTCAAGTTAAGTGGATTCTTTCGCGTTTTCTTGCTAATCTTTTTCTAACTCATTTTAAGCAACTAATTTCTGAGTCTTTATATTGAGATATCTCTTTTTAGGGACAGGCAAGTTGCTCACAAAAAATACCTCGTTCTTTTTTGTAAAAGACAAGTTGCTCGTCTAAGAGTCTAACCCTCTTTTATAATTTGCTAAATTGAACTTAGATTTATTAAAACTCTAATTCTTAAATCAGCCAATTGTGTTTTAAGATTTTTCAAAGCTTTTTAGACCATGTTTTTGAACCAGTTATGTCATATATGTACCGTCAGATCCTGAAAAAGTCCATAAACCATGTTTGTGGGAGCATCATCATTGCCATATAGCCCAGTAAAACCCACTCATCAATACCTACATGGCTTGGGAAGAAGTTTCTTCCACATTGAACAGTCCTTCTATATTTCTTGATTATTTTCATGTTTCCTGCTATCTTTGTATCTGTTAGTCCTCTGCATTCCTTGCAAAGTATCCTATCTTGTGACAGTTGAAACATCGCCACTATTGACCTGTCCATAGTCCAGGCTGTGTCACTTATCACTCCCATTGATAAGTATCTTTGCTACCAAGTTTTTCGATAAAAACCTTCTTGTCCTAATATCAGCAATGCTAACGGCCATTGTCAAATCAATTTCTTCTATGTCTCTTTATGATGGTTTAAGGTCATCAATTACAACTTGAAACCTTTGGTTGAACTAGCTAAAAATAGCATAAAACAGTGTCATCCTAAGTTAGCAGTAACTAACTTGAGTACTAAGCATGCTAACTTAGTGCAGCCAGGCTAACTTCTTGAGTATTAGCAGTACTAACTCCATAAGCAGTATTAACTTCATTAGTACTGCTAGTAGATGACATAAAAGCCAAGTTCTGAGAACTTGAGCTTGAGCTTGAGCTTGCAGTTCCTTTAACCTCTTGTTCAACAATCTTGAAATTGTTGTAGAGATCATCAAAGCTCATTGTGTCTAGATCAGGTTTATTCCTCCAGACCACAACATGAGTATTCCACTCAGAAGGCAGACTTCTCAAAAATTTCAAATTAAGATCTTCTTGTGAAATATTTTCACCAAGGATAGCCAACTGACTTACAATCTTCTGAAGCCTGTTAAAAATAGAATCAAGAGACTCTGTGCTTGGAGCACTAAAGTTCTCATACATTTGCTTCAGAAGAGTCTTCTGAGTCTTCTTTGTGGCATCATTACCACCAAATCTTGTTTGTATAGCAGCAAACAAAGTCTTGGCATCCTTGTACTGATTAAATGTCAGTAGATGTTCATTTGGAAGTGCCATTAGTAACATACTTCTTGCCTTCACATCATTCTTCTTTTGAGTCTTTTCATCAGCAGTTACAGGACCTGGTATTAATGTAGTTGAGGAACCATCAGCATTTGTTGTTGTTTGAGCTGCTGGTTTGAATGAGTTTCCATTCTCTATGACATCCCATAGAGCATAGTCTTGTACTTGAAAGTATTGCTCAATTCTTAGCTTCCACATATCATATTCACCCTGTTTGAGAAGGGGCAACTTTGCAGTAGTATTGGTTTGGGCAGTTTCTAGATCCATCTCTTCCTTGTGAGTAAAGAGATCTTCTTGTTAGTTTCTTCTAGATCAAAGTTTCAGAACACAAGCTCTGATACCACTTGTTGATCCCAACTCAGATCTTGCTAACCTTGTAAAAGGCTTAGTTGTATTGAATAGATTCAAGACAACTATGCTAAAAACTTTGTTAATACTAAAGAGTATGCGGAATCTACTCTTTAATACTTAGAAGAATATCAATGTAACAGTGATTTGTATGAACAATGTAGTAAACTATATGAACAATGATATAATCAAAAAGTTCCAATATTATTATGATGAATAATACGAGTACTCTATCTAGTACTAAGTTTTACAACCTTGAAGCTATGAATGTGTCTATGATGTGATTATTTAAAACCATAACCTAGGATCTTCTTTTATACACCAAGGAGTCCTTTACAAGATAACTACAATTCTTCTAAAATTCTACAAGATATCAACATATCTTCTAACTATATGAGATATACATTGAATAAGTCCATACATATCACTAAACACGTCTTTATCTCTTCAACAATCTTAATCTTCATGCAGTAGTGTTAAGTCCTTTAGTAGTGTTAAGATAATACTGGCATTATTAACTTTACTCTAGTAGTACTAACTGGTTAGTACTGTTAGTTATAACTCAAGCAGTACAAACTTTTGGCTTGGCAGTACAAAGTGTAAACCTTTAATTCCTAACAATTGGATTACCTTCTTGGGTTCTACTTGTGATAAGAAGCAGGCAAACAAGAAATTTTAAAAGTCTTTATGGTTTGTTCTTTGCTGAACTGAACTAAACAAACCATGTTCTTCCAAATTCTTTGTCATTCTTCTTGTTTAAGGTATTGAATTCAAGTCCCTAATAATTTGTTCAACTGGATGATCTATGTGTACTCTTGTAGCTGGAATAGGACTGATAGGAATAAATGCATCCAAATTGTTCATGTCAACCTCTGCACCAACATTTTCATCATCATCTGAATAGACAATATCTTCTAAAGGAGGCATATTTGGATCATCAGGAAGTTTAATGCTTGTTTTTCCACATACAACATTAACTTCATTTGTGTTAGCAGCATTAACATTGTTAGTTCTATTAACATTATCTTCCTTCTCTTGATCATCTCTTTCATCCTCTTTACTTGGATCACCACCTTCTTTTCCTGGTTCTTCAGTAACCTTCTTTTCATCATCTCCTGAAGGTTTGAATCCAGCATCAGGAGAACTCTTTGAACTTGAGAGAAATAGTGGATTAGACAGTCCACAATGGTTAGCAGGAATTGTTAATCTTTGCTAGGTACTATCTCCATTCTAGCTTTACCTGCATCATCACATGCTTTTGTACCTGCATTACCATTAGACTAATTTGCTGTAACATCTGGCTTATAATTCATTAACTTTGTTAGTGCATCAATATCAAAAAGCCAATTTGGTCTACTTCCTGCAATATTAGGTGTATTCTTACTAAACTGGACATGCAGGTTCTCTTTAACTATCCTAGTTCTACTGTTGAATACTCTAAATGCTTTACTATTAATTGAGTACCCAACAAAGAATCCTTCATCAGCCTTACCATCAAACTTGCCTAAGTGATCTATGGTATTGAGAATTGTAACTAGACACCCAAATGGTCTCATAAAGCCTAAAGCTAGTTTTTTACCAAGAAAAAGTTCATAAGGGGTGTTGTTATGATGTTTAGTTACTAATACCCTATTTTGCATATAGCAAGTAGTATTAACTGCTTCAGCCCAAAAAGCAGTAGGTAGCTTAGAATTAACTAGCATTGTCCTAACAGCCTCAATTAGTGTTTTAATTTTCCTCTCAGCTACTCCATTTTGTTAAGGAGTTCTAGCTATACTAAATTCTCTCTTAATACCTTTTCTCTTACAAAACTGATTCATCTCCATATTCTTGAATTCAGTTCCATTATCACACCTAATTACCTTAACCCTTTGATCTATTAGATTTTCTACTCTAGTTATAAAGGACTTAAGTATGCCATTAGTCTCATCATTAGTAGCTAGAAAGAAAACCCAACTAAACCTAGTGTAATCATCTATGACAACTAGGCATTACATCTTTTTCATTAAGCTTTTTACAAATGTTGGACCAAACAAATCCATGTGTAACATATGTAAAGGTTGGTAGATTGAACTTACTATTTTGGACTTACAAGAGGCTCTATGTTGATTTCTCTTTTGACAAGCAACACAGGTTTGATTATTTTCAAAATGTTTTAAAGGTAAACCTCTTACAAGATTTCCCTTAACCAGTTTATTCCTAGTTTTGAAATTTATGTATCCAAGCCTCCTATGCCAAAGTTTAGATTCATCAGATGTGGCTTTTTCAAAGAGACAAGTTAGACCTCCTTTAGGAACAATATTTTTTAAATCAACACTATACATATTGTTCTTTCTAGGAACTTTAAGTAAAACTTGACTTTCATCAGTTAACTTAAAGTTTGGAGATAAAACAATACATTTAGTGTCATTAAAGAGAACACTATTCTTTTTTCACACATTGGTGAGACACTAAAGAGGTTAAACTTTAACTTTCTTACAAAATACACATTCTTAAAATTTAAATTACCAGTTTTGATTATACCTTTGTCTATGATTTTCCCTCCTTTGGGGTTTCTTCCAAAGGCAACATATCCTCCATCAATCTCTTCATAGTCTGTAAGATAAGACATGTTCCCTGTCATGTGCCTTGAGCATCCATTATCAATCACTCCTTTATCCTGTAAATCCATTTGTGGATTGCCCTACACATTAGTTAAGAAAATAAGTTTCTTTTAGGGACCCAAGCCATCATTAACTTGGATCTGCCTTGTGCATCAACATAATCAAACTTTTTAGGGACATTGATGCATTGTTGTGTTTAGAAACATGGTCTAAAAATTTAGTCTTTGGTTTCCAAACCCAACAAGCTGAGGCCTTAATAGCATTAACATTATTTCCCTTAACAACATTAACTACTACTTTTGGCCTAGCAGTATTAACTACTTCTTTTGGCCTAGCAGTATTAATTTTTTATCCTTAACAGTATTAACCCTATGATTAAAATTACTATTTTTAAATGATGTATTCTTGTGAATGGGCCACTTAACAATTGAATGTGTTAATTTGGAAAGATTTGTCATTGGTCTAACACAATTCATTTTTATTTTTGGGTAAGCAGTATTAACTTGTCTGGCAGTATTAAGTGATACTAGGCCAGACTTCATTAGTACTGCTCTTGGAACCATGTTCTTTTTAGGGCAAAAGTGAGTCTTTTTGGCAAAATTCTGATGATTCACCCTTTTAGCATTGTTCCAAACATGTTTTATATTTTGAAACTGTTTTTGATTCGCCTTTTTACAATCTAGCTACAAGTGATCAAAACTTCCACATACATAACAAGCTTTGTTAAACATCTCAAAATTACTTCCTAGTCTCTGAGACATCACAAATAAGCTACAATAAGCTCTAACCTAAGAGGAATAAGCTAAAATGGGCTTAAACTAAACTATTAAGCAATAATAAACCTAAATAAGCAAAAGAAAATAAGCAGATAAGCTAAAATAAGCAGTCGGTCTTTTGACCAAAACTGTCAATGAAAACAGTAAGGGGGCACTTTTGAGCTTAAAAATAAGCTCTTAAACAGATCCTTATGGCTAAACAGCTTATACCCCTAAAAAGATCTAACAATAAGCTATAATTATAAGCAATCAAAAGAGAGTTTAAAACACAAATAAGCCCTTAAAAGCTTTAAAGAAAAAAGCTGTTGTTCATTTTTCAATACTTAGAAAACTTTTTTCAATTTTAACCAAATACCACATTTGTGTTGGGTGGAACTTAAAAATAAGATAACAAATAGACACTTATGACTTTTAACCTTCAATAAGATTTCATTTTGGACCTCAAGAACATAATCAGTAATCAAAAAACCATTTTTAAATCACAATAAGCCTAATAAGCATTTGAAAAAGCAATTTTCTCGAAATGTCAACACTTAGCATTTTTTTTTGAAGGAATGGCACAAAACTCAACAACAAAACAGGCAGGTTTTAGAGTTTGTTTCAAAACCTTTTTTAAACACATTTATGAACACAAAAACAATTCAAAACACAATTAAGCTAAAGCACAATCTAACTAAGCAACTAAAATAAGCTACAATTAACAGATTCAAAACAATGAAAACTCTGAAAACCTTGATTTTGAATTTAACACTTAAAAGATACTTAAACAAACAGACTTTATGGACTACTTTATCACTAATCTAAACTAACTCAAAGCATAAAGTTAGTTTTGAACCCTTTTTCACCCATAAAACAGGTTAACCTAACACCCCTTAAAAAATAGGTTTTAGTACTTTTTAACTTGAATAAATGGCTATATAAGCTAAAACTCTTCAAAGAAGATGTTAAACAGCTTTTAACAAACTTAATGAGCAAATATAAGCACATCAAAATAAGCCTGGATAATAAGCTAAGACACTATCCCCCCACCAACACCCCCCCCCCCTCCCCCTTTTTTTTTTTTTTTTTTTTTTTTTTTTTTTTTTTTTTTTTTTTGTTTTTTCAACTGTTTTATAACAATAGCTATTAAAATAAAATTTAAACTACAAACTAAGTACAATAAGCATTAAACAATAGTGATAAGCAACATTAAGCCAATAACATCACTAATAAGTTAATATTAAACAGTAGAATAAGCAGACAAACAATAAGCATATAAAGTAAGCTTAAAAGAGAGAAATGAAATGTACCTTAATCCCTTTGCACAAACAGGAGAATAACGGCTCTTAGAGCTATCACAAGGCTTGCTTGTATAACAAGCAGTATAGTCCATAAGCCCATCCACAATTGGCTTATCATCCTTATTCAAAGTCTATGTAAATTTAGGGGGTGAATTTGTTTGAGGAAAGCTCAGTAAAGCTTTGATGGCTTTACTGAGTAAACAGTTAGCTTATGAGTAGATTTAAGAGCTTATTGAGCTTAACGTGACACAAAAGGTGCTTATTTAAACATTTTGATAAAGGTAAAATTATTAACCGGAAATTGATTTGTGAGTAACTTTAACTTTTATTAATAGAAAACTGAGTACAACTTGAAAAGGAGATTACAATGACTGAAAACATTAAATTGAAAATTACATTTGCTAAATTTAAAAGCTACACTAAGCTGCTAAAAATTACTACTAAAAAGATAAAGATCAGATCCCCTTTGTGAGTGAGGGTGCCCCATTATTTATAGGCTTGAGAAGAAAGCTTCAGGTCTCAAAACGCTTCTCTTGATCTTTTAATCTCATACGGTCCCATTTCTTGCAATCATTTGGATCCTCATTCTAGGCAGTTTGATAATAAGTCGTGCACACGGTTTAGCCGACGTGCATATCCTTATGTCAGAGGCTTGGTGGATTTTATTACACTGGATTTAGTGTATATTTCCCATCATTTGGTGTGTTTGTTTAAATCCACCATGTCATTCCATTTGTGTAAATAGACCAATAGAAGCTCTCGAGGTAATGTTTCTTTGCTGAGATGTGGCTTATTACTCGAATCTTTGTTCCACGTAGTCAATTGGGATTTACCCTTTGTTTTTGAAACATGGTAAAATGAGAACGACGATGAACAGTAAAAACTAAATTTCTTGCGCCTTTTCTTTCCTTTTTATAGCTTAGTTTGACCCAGGGATTTGGGTTGTTGACTTGGGACCAGAGTATAAGGAATTGGGCCACAGGTTTGGTTAAATAGTTTTATAATGGTGTTAGGATTTAGGGACTTTTGATGAAAATGAGTTAACAATAAGGGCATTTTGGGTATTTTGAGGATTTTGTCTTTTGTGAGTTGCAACAAAAGAACAAGTTTTTCAAGGATGTTAAACACTACTTTTGGGACGACCCCTATTTGTTCAAAATATGTGCGGATCAAATGATCCGGCGGTGTGTTGCAGGCCAAGAAGCTGTTGACATCCTCACAGCTTGCCATAGTGGACCCATCGGGGGACATTACGGTGCCAACTACACCGCCAAAAAGGTTTTTGACTCAGGATTTTATTGGCCCACGATTTACAAAGATGCCCATGACTTGGTCACCCGATGTGACACTTGTCAGCGTCAAGGAAAAATTTCACAACGTGATGAAATGCCTCAAAATTCCATCCAAGTTTGCGAAATCTTTGACGTATGGGGCATAGATTTCATGGGGCCATTCTTGTCTTCACGAGGGAACAAGTATATACTCGTGGCCGTCGACTACTTGTCAAAATGGGTTAAAGCGACACAAACGACGCCCGAGTTGTTTGTAAATTTCTTAAATCTCTCTTCGCCCGATTCGGTGCCCCTCGTGCTATCATAAGTGATCGCGGAACCTATTTTTGCAATGATCAGTTTGCAAAGGTCATGCTTAAATATGGAGTTACTCACCGTCTCTCCACCGCGTATCACCCACAAACAAGTGGGCAAGTTGAGGTATCCAATCGTGGCTTGAAACGAATTCTTGAAAGGACCGTAGGCGAAAACCGTGCCTCTTGGTCGGATAAACTAGATGATGCACTCTGGGCCTTCCGTACAGCTTACAAAACACCCATCGGGTGTACTCCATACAAGCTCGTGTACGGAAAGGCATGTCATCTACCGATCGAGCTCGAGCACAAAGCCTACTGGGCCTTAAAGCATGCAAACTTTGACCTTGAGACCGCGGGCAATCATCGTAAAGTTCAACTCAATGAATTAAATGAACTTCGTGATCATGCCTATGAGAACTCTTTGATCTATAAAGAGAAAACAAAGAGGATCCATGACTCAAAGATCAAAAACCGCGTTTTCAACGTCGGTGATCAAGTCCTCCTCTTTAACTCTAGATTGAAGATGTTCTCGAGCAAATTAAAATCCCGTTGGGCCAGACCGTTCACCATTTCCCAAGTTTTTCCATATGGCACCGTTGAGTTATCTCAAAACTCTGGGCCAAATTTCAAGGCGAATGGTCATCGAATTAAGCACTACTTTGGAGGGGACGTACCAAAATTGGTTGTCCCGGATCTCCAAACCTTCCCCAAGGACAAATGAATGCGGGGATTGGGTCAAGCTTAGTGACCCTAAACAAGCGCTTTGAGGGAGGCACCCCATGCTTATCCTTCTATTATTTTATTTCGTATTTCTATTGTGATGTGAGGAGGCTTGTACTCTTTCGTTTCTTGTTGTTTGTGCTTGTGAATTTTTGTAGGATTTACCCAAAATTTTCTGAAGACTCTCGTGTTCGGTGTTTTGTCTTGGTCCACTCGAGCTTCTTAGCCTTTGCTTGCCATTAGTTTGGGTAAATCCGATATCCTAATCTTATCGACTAATGTTTATCTTTAAGCATACTTAATAAACGGCTTAGGATTTACGTAGAGACCCTTCTTAAAACATTAAGGACAATGTTTAACTCTAGTATGGGGGGGATCTATCGATTTGATTATGCCTGTAACCGTTGTTCTCACGTACCCCGTTTTTCCACAAAAAAATAATTTTTTTTAGTGTTTTGTCACAATTTTTGACTTTCCTGCTGGGTAGAATAAGAGTAAATTTTGACCCGATCGAGCGTGTTGAGCTCTAGCTTGTTCCTTAACTTTTAGGCTAAGCGTTCGCGGATTTTCGCGAAGAACGAAAAATGATAGTGTTAAGTATGAGTAGGATGCTAAACAAGGATTATTTGGAAATCTTAAGAGCTCATGTATGTAATTTGTGGCTTTTTCGCCCATAAACTCTTAACCGGATTAATATACGTGCTGTTTTTGGAAATTAAACTTAAATCAATAATTTTTATGTAGAATATAGCAAAATTTTAGTCTTAGCTCAAACTTATACTTGAATTTTTCAAAAAAGAAGTCTTCTATATAAAGTAAAAAAAAATGATGATAAAAAATATAATTAAATAAAAGATGTGGGTTGATAAAAGTTTACTACCTCTTGCCGGCTCACAACCGATGTGGTAGTCTTCTAAAGAAAGCCCATAGTAAGAATAAAAATCCGAGACTGAAAAAAGTTTGTTGCATCTTGCCGGCTCACAACCGATGTTGCAGCCTTCTAAAAGGTCGAGGGTGACAATTGCATAAATATTTAATATTAAGTTTGAATTAATAAATAGATTTCTTTTTGTTAAATTCAAATATGCTTTTGAACTTTGACTATTCTATTTTAAAGCTATGTATATTCGGGAAACCTGAGAGATTTTAAAACTTAAGGTCCGTGAGTCCTGATACTAGTCTCTGTGGGGTATCAAAAACCTTGTCACTTAGCCGCAAGGTTGGGATGTGCCGAGACAAAAGTCGCTACATGGGATGATCTCGCCTTCAAACTCATTATTCTCGGGTGGAACATGAAACATAGAATTTTGCAAAACATTGATTCAAAGTTGAAATTCAAAGTAACACATTCACCTAAGATATAATACTAGTCAGGAGTGAAAAGTTCACAAGTTGCAAATATGAGTAGTGTTAGCATCTTAACTGATATTTAACTGTGATTTCGTTTTAAGCTTGGTTTGGATAAGTGAAAAATAGGGGATGATGAATTTATCCTATTTGGGGCATTCTCGGATTGAAATGCATCTTGTTCTATAATCCCTAACAGTTATGGAAATAACGAAAGTAGGAAAATTCTAAGTTTTTCCTACTAAAAAAATGGAAAAAAGTTTTGAAAAATGGGAAAATGGGGTGTTTTAAAACTTGTGACTTCTTAACTCTTCCCACAAAAGTCTTTGCTACTTTTTAAAGATTTAGTTAGGGGAAGTTTTGAGGTATTTGGTTTTAGAGCATATAATATTGCGTGAGAACACGCAATCGCTTAGTTTGGGGAATTTTGATATGTGAGAAATCACATATCCTTTTTATATCCAAATTAACCCTTAAAATGATCATAATATGCAAAAATATACTTGTATTTGTGTATTTTGTTGTTTGTGAATATATAGGTACGGATAATGCAAAAAACACAAGAAAACGATCAAAACCGGACAAACATGGACACGGGAACGGAAAGAGTGCAAAAGAGCCGGAAGATTGCTATCAATGGTCAACATAGTCAACTGTTGGTCAACCCTGGTCAAACATGTGAAGTCAAAACCCCAAAATACCCAAAACAGTCCCTCATAGTTAAACCTTAATTCAAAAATAACCCTTAAAGCCCTAACACCGTTATCTCTTTATATTATAAGAGATAACGGTCGTTATCCCTTTATAACACAACCTTATAACAAGGCCCAAACACCCGGCCCAATTCCATTTCTTTTATCTCGGGCCCAAAGTCAAACCCCCAAACCCTGTGGTTAAACAAAGATATAAAAAGAAAGAGGGCGCGGGAAATCTCATTTTTACTATTCATCGTCGTCTCAACAATTACCCTTCTCAAAATCATAGGGTAAATTGAAATTGAGGATGTGGCTCAACAATTCAAGTGACAAGGTACGATGTGGCAGAGTTAGACGTCACAAAAGCTCCTTATTGGTCCAAGTACACAAGAAAGGACACGCGGATATATGAAAGAAACACTCCAATGATTGAGATTTTGCACTAAATCTAGTGCAAAAGAAGAACAAATGAGTCTGACTCACGGAATGCCACGTTGGCAATCCATGTGCTCATCAAATCAATCCAACGGTTAGAATGATTCAAGGGAGCGTCTAACTGACTTGGAGACCTGAAAACTTCCTTATCCTGCTATAAATACAAGGGCATCCTCACTCACACAAAGGATGGAGCTATTTTGAGGAGTAGTGTAAAATTAGCTTGTAGCTTATTGTAATTTTCAGCTTAATGTCATTTAAATACTTGTAATTTTCATTTAAAAGCTTTGTAATATGTTTTTATTAATAAAAGTTTAAGTTCACTTATCATACTGAGTTTTAATCCGTTTTACTTAATATGCAAAATATGGTTTAAATAAGCTGTTATTGTTACATAAGCTCTTATAAGTTCATCTTAGCTCATCTTAGTCTATAAGCTAAGATAGAAGTAAATTTGATCATTAATCTACTTACACATTTAAAATTAGTTTACCTTATGCTTAATATGGATTTGGTTGCTATTAGATGATAAGCTTACATTAGAAGAGCTTATTGGACTTTACTAGCTTATCCTTGTGATAAGCTAGAGCTTGTTGATAGCTTCCTTGAGTTTATTCTTAGCCTTGTTTAAAGCAAAGGCTCCTGTAAGTTTCTTCTTTACATTTAAGCTTAAATTTACACTATTAGCTTTAATCTGTTTCATATTGCTTATTATTTGCTTATTTTAGTTTAGATTAGCTTATAATTGCTTATTATTCGTGTTTAATGCTTATTTAGTTCAATTGTTTGTTTAGATCTTAGTTTTCATTTATTTTTATATAAAACTGTTAAAAAACAAAAAATATTAGCATTAGTTGTTAGCTTATTCATTTTGCTTATTTGATTGTTGAAACATGTTCATTAGGTTTGTTATAAGCTTATTATTATCTGGTAATTGAATTTTACTCTTTAAATCTCAAAATTATAAGCTTAAAATGGCTTTGGGCAACTTAAAGGAGTGTTTGGGTCAAGCAGTACTAACTCAAGTTAGTACTGCTTGAGGCCATTTAGTCCTTTAAGCTCACCTTAAATCACTTATTTAAGCTTATAAGAGTAGAATTTACAAGTTTCATTTGGCTAAATCAAGTTTCAATAGGTTTTTGTGTAAGCTTTATGAGTATAAGGTCATAAACTCAGATCCTTAAGCTTGTTAAGTTTTGATTGCTTTTTAGCTAGAATTGATAGTTAAATTGCCCTTAGTTTAATGTCATATAAGTTTAGAAGTAAGTTCTCTTAGTCTGCAATTGTTAGAGTTAGGATTTGGTCATAATTATGCAAACTATATCAGTTAGGATTATAGAAAAGCCCTTTTTCT
>BQNB010046512.1:0-43653 GCA_026074375.1 Tanacetum coccineum
GTTGCTTTTAAAGAGGAAAATAAAAGTTATCAACCACAAGGGCCAGAGTTGTCAAATCCGAAAGTTACTTTTACACTACAATTGGAAATTAGAAACACAAGGACCACTTTTGCAATTATCCTAAAGATTCAAACCTAAACGCGGGGTAAACTTTCTCCTAACAAACCTATAACAGTTTTTCCCGCCAAAACTCGAAAAAACCCAAACCACCCTGAATCACTTCTCCCGTTTCCCCCACTTCACTATACCTCGTATTAACCCAACTCCACGTCATTTCTATGACGTGGCGACCTCTAATTGGTTCGAACACCTCATCAATCATCATCAACGGCCAAAAATCAAAGAGAAAGGATCCAAGGGCTAGGAATAAATCGAAATTCTCATCCTCTTTTCAATCTTCTCTATAAATAGAAGCTCAAACATTCAGAGAAAGTTAGTTAGTAGTTAGATAGTTAAATTTTCAGTTTTCTTTGTATTTTTTTTCCTTTTTAGTTTACGTGTACTATTCATTTTGCAAATTAAGTTTTTAAAACTTTCAAATTCAGTTGTACTTTCTATTTTTAAACTTGTACTCTTCATTTCTAAGCAATAAAGCAAGTTTAGTTAAGTTTGTTCTCAAGTTTTTCATGTTATAAGCTGAATTTGGTCAATAAGCTTGTAATAAGCTCATTGTAGCTTATTCTGTTTTCTTAAGTTCAAAAGTTGTTCAAATATTACTAAAAGCTTTTTAATACTGTTTTTTGTCAATTAGTGTTCAAAATTGTTCAATTGAGTTCAAATTGGAAGCATTAAGGAGTAATAAGCTCAAGTTAGCTTATTGAGCTTAAGCTCTTGGTTTAGAGGCTAAGGTAGCCATATAGGACTGAGTTTTTAAGCCACTCACTCAACAAGAGTGGCTAGTTCTGAGACTACTTAAATCTCAGGTTTCAAATTCTAAATTTCATTTCAGCATTTACATTTAGCTTATTTCATGAAGCTTATCCTTTTGTGTGTGCTTAATCCTGTTTAATAGTGTTTAGTTAGTTTAGATATCCAAAAATTTCAAGTTGATTATAGCTAGAATTACTTAAGTGCTCATTTAGCCTTTAATTCTGTCATATTAGTATAATAGGCTAGCTGATAAACTAGCTTATTCCTATTAATAAGCTTTAGTTTCTAGTGCCTAAATAGCTTAATTAGGTTAGTATAAGATAGAGTAGATATAAGGTTTTGTCAGATTTAGCTTTAAAATAGATTTTAAGAAGAAATTAGTTTGGACAGTTAGAGATAAGGAGTGTTTGGGTTAAAGTGATTTTGACTTTTAAAGTCAACAATATCCTGTCAAAACTCTTTACACAGTTGTGTTAAGCCATATTATCAAGCTTTAAATAAGTTTTAAAAGTTAGTTTGTTGAATTTAATGATTTAGAGTTTAAAAAGCTTTGCTAAGCACCAGGGCAGTTTTAGAGTGCAAAGTGTTTTAGACTTTAGTGAATTAAAGCATTTTAGAGTTTAGATTTAGTTAATGCAGGTTTAGTGACATTTAGATAGATAATTCATAAGTTCTAACCTTAGAAAACTTAGCATGCATTTACACCTTTGGCCAATTGCATCAGCAACAACAGTTAATACTGCTTGTTGATCATCATTTTCTAGCTTCTTTTTAGCATTCATAATTAGGAGATAGGATTTAGAATTAAGCATTTTAGTAGTTCTACATTAGCTTTATATAAATAATCTCTTAATTTTCATTTTGTTTCATTTACAACGCTTTAGATTAGCTTAAATTTCTTGCAAAAGTGTTATAGTAGAAGCTGCAATTTCTAGCTTATTTTCTTTTGATTTTAATTTTCTAGTTGTGATTTCAAAAAGCCTTTTATCTAGATTGTTCAAACAGTCTATAGGATAGCTTTTATTTCCAAAATTTCAGCTTCTAAGGATTAGTAATAAGCTTTTTAGCTTAATAAGATTTAATGTATTTGAATCGATAAGCTGAACATTAGCTTTTTACATAGCTAACTCTTTTGTTAATCTAGTTTACTTGTAGGCACGTATTACTTTTAGATATCTATGTATACAATATAAGCTTCATTGCTTATTTTGTTGGGAGATTTTAATTTTTAGAAATAAGCTAGGAATAAGCCAAATGTTTGAAAAGTAAGATAAACATTAGTTTCGTAACACAGATTAATATGCTTTAATTTTTAGGTTTATTTGTTGTTAAAAGTTCAAGTGCTTTGGGCTAATGTTATAGTTAGTATAAGGCTCAGAGCTTTAAGTTTTTAGTTTTAAGTTTTTGCTTATTTTCACTTTTTAGATAACCTAAAAATAAGCATAATCGTACGGTTTGTTTGGTATTTTCTAAATAGTTAAAGGTTACTCGTTTTCATTATAGTGTAAAATTATGAAATTTTCCGCCATACCTTCTCTTTCTTATACTTTACACTTTCTACCTGTTCTTGTGTCTAATTAAAATAGATTTAATATTTTCATTATTAGTTTTATAAAATTAGGGTTAGGTTTTTAATTGGCAAAATTAGGGTTCAATTGGGTTATAAAATTTGGGCATTTTTATACCTTTAGATTTCTGCACATTTTTAGTAGATAAAAACTATTTTTCTTAATTTTTCTAGTTAAATTTGTATTTTCTAGAAATTAAAATAGGTTTTTAAGTAATTTCTTTTTCCTAAAAAATCATAGAAAATAGAAAAATAGTTGAAAATTTTTAATTCTTTTTGTAATAATTTTCTTTTTCAATCTAGTATTTTTGAAAAATAAAAATAGAATTTTAGTGATAATTTTTAGAAAAAGTTTATTTTTAGTAATTTATTTTTCTTTAGAAATTCATAAAAATTCAAAAATAGTTGAAAAATTATAATTCTTTTTCCTAGAATTTTCTTTTTAAATTTGTGATTTTTAGGTATAAAATTTGTTAAAAGTAGTGCATTCGATTTTAAATTTCAGTTTTAGATAATCGTTCTTAATGTTCGTGTATTTTAAATTTCGTTGCTAGTTATTTGTTTTTAGTTTGTGCTATTAAATTTGTAGTGTATTCAAAATTCTATAAATCCTTTACCTATTCTGTCCTCGAATCCGAGATTACTTTCCAAATCTTAATTACACGACTTCGTTGGGATAAGTACCGAGATAGAATAGCTATCCGGTTTAAAATATATTACTCATGATGTTTTCTTTAGTGAGATTTTATCTTATTATTTCTCTTGTTTGAGGAGTAATTTGGAAAGAATTGTCACGGGATTAATACTATATATATATATATAAATTTGACTAGTGCTCATTACCAACAACCACCATGTCTGTAATTAATTAGAGTTATAAGGTAGTTAAGATTAGGTATTTGTTCCTATGATCCAGCCAGAACCGGAGAGATCGACCTAGGGACATTCCATTAGTTAGAATAGAAGTCCTTAGGTATAATGAAAAAAAGGAGTAAAGTGAGAAAAGGGAATAATACGGACTAAGACAGAGCTGACAATGGAACAAACCCAACAAGGTGTAAGTGATGAAGTCTTGGTAAGCATTGAAATGGTTGAAGAATTAAAAAGAAAAGTTAAGATAAAGGGTGAAAAGAAAGAAGCTCTCCTTACACTTAGGCAGAAACCGGGTCAATACATAAACTATCAAAAATACTAAGCTGTTGTCTGGTATTAGTGATATACTATTTATTATCTATGTCTCTCATTGGGAGAGTTCTATGTAATCCAAGGATTGCTATTTTCTAAAATGTCTGGATTTCCTTTTTATAGCATAATGAAGTCATAGGCTTGACAAAGAAACTAAATAATATATTAATGATATAATCAATTTAATTATCTTCTCATTATAATATTCATTTCTTATTTTATTTTGGACAAATCATTATTTTCTTACGTACATCTTGTAGAAATTTCTGATGACAATTTTGGTCCTTCTCGTATCATCTTGTTTATTCTTTTTATTCACTATCGTCACATCAAATCAAGAATCCCAACACCTCTACAACGTCTTAATGAGCACAAAACATAATGTCAAGTCATTAAAGCTATGGACATGCAAAATAGCATCTTTCCTCCATGTTTTCATTTAGTTTTTTTACCACCACTTTTTGTACAGCTACTCACTCAATATACAACATGTAAAACCTAATACTCTACTCCTAAGCTCTCATACATATTTTAAAAACCCCAAACCCTAAAACAAAACCTTAAACCCTAGTTTCACTTTAACCTCAAAACTAAGCCCTAAAACTTAAAACTAAGCCATAAAACCTAATCCTAAACACTAAACCATAATCCTAACACTTAACATAAAACCTTAATCTATTAAACCTAGGCCTTAATCAAAGGGAAAAAACCCAAAAACCCAAGCAAACCCGTTACACCCTTAAACTAGTTTATAGTTTTTAGAAATCTGATCCGTTGATAAAACATAGGATCTGGGAAAAATCAATAGGCTTTGGGTATTAAGTGAAAATACTAGGTTTTAGCCCTATGTCTTGTGATCATTTTTCCGGTTGACTCAACCCGATTCGACGTCGGATGAATTAGTTATAGCCGAAATGGCAAAGGTGCGCAGATTCTGCACACCTGTAGTAAACGGCTATTATCTCTAGATTTTTGTATAGTAACCCCTAAATATGTAAAACTAAAAGTTGTAGAGGACTCAAATATCTAACCATGCTCACTGGTTTGAGCTTCATCGGAGTTACGGTTTGTAAATGGCAACCATTTTACCAAGACTGATGTTGGATGTCCAAAAACGGCCATGTATAAACTAAATAAATACCTCAAGCTCCTCCATGACTCACCACCACCTTCATCACCATGACCTCACCACCACATCACCATCACTCCAGCACCTTACAAGCACCTCCATCACCACCTTGTAAGCTCCTTGTCACCTACTTGTCCTTCTTGTGGCCAAAAACCCTCCAACACCTCACACCTTGCAAATCTACACTTCTAGTTCACAATACTCATCTCTAGGCATCCTTAGTCATCTATCTACAGATCTTGATCCTTTCTCCAAGTTTCCTTGGCCTCTAAGGTGTAAAACTTGGGCACTAAGGCTCCATGAGCCCTATAAATAGCCGAATACCCCTTTCCATTCAAATCACACCTCAAAAACTCATATACTCATCAATGGAGTTCTGATTCAGATCAAAGAAGGTCAATAGAAGTCCCTAAGCTCAAAATAGAAGCCAAGAAGCAAGAAAAACGAAGCCTTGAAGTCATTACTAGGCGTACAAACCCGAAAACCCCATTTCGACCCATTTCTAGCTCAAGTAAGCTAAGTCCTTGTTCCATAAGCTTATAATATGTATTAGAATGTTTATAATACTCTTAATATCATATATGAACTCTTATTTGAAGCTTTGAATCCTTAAACCCATGTGTTTTTGATAAAAACCCTAAAAACGACGCATTTTGATTTTCTAGCTAACGAATCCTTTTTTTAAACTTTTTGTTACGTTAAAACATCTTATTTTAGCTTATACTAATAAGCTATAACCTGCAAATATCATTTAGAATCTTAGGGGCTATTTTGCCAAATTTTAAAGTCAAAGGTTTAATATATATACTTTATATATATAAAGGATTAAACTCATAAAAGTATAAAAATCAAGGGGTATATATTGCCCTTTTGTATTCTTAAAAATTATAAATGTAATAATTTTGTATAATATAAAAATATATATAAATATTTATAAGACTTGATTTTATTAAAACCTGACACATTTGTCGTTCATAATCATCTATCGACGCATTATAAAACAATTACATATTTAATGTAACTTATCATTCGGACTAGCTTTTGAAGAAACTTATATCTTATCGTATCAGTTACTAGGGTAATTTATGTGAGGGGTTTCATTTTGGGAGTATACGTTTGGTGAGTTTTGTTGATATTTAATGATTTAAAGTGTCCTAGCTCCTCAAACGTTTACTGCATGACCTCTGAATTATGATAGCCCGAACAAGTGCTATAGTGATACAATCTTTTCACAATTAATAATCAAGTTGCGGTAGGTTAAACTTTATAAGTTTTGAAAACCGAAACAATCACACTAAGACTTGAAATATTACCCTCAGGTTACGTGACAAGGCCGTTACTTTCATTTCATATACTTTTGCCATCAATCAGATTTCCCTGTTAAGGTGAGTTCGTAGCCTCTCTTTTAAATCTTTTGAATACTTTATAAACCCGTGAGGGGGATACATGCTTAAACCATGAATGCAAGTGTTTTTCCAACTGTATGCTATCCAGATATATTATTTCCTAAGTACCTTCCAGTGCCACTATTTCCATATCATGAAACATTAATTACTTGCGAGTAATGTAAATTGTGGATAGATCTATGGGGGTGTTGGGGGGAGGGCCCGCCCCCCCGCCCCCCCCCCCCCCCCCCCCCCCCGCCCCCCCCCCCCCCCCCCCCCCCCCCCCCCCCCCCCCCCCCCCCCCCCGGGGGTGGGTGACGACTCTCGTTGGTATACCCGTTCATAGGGTAACCAAACGTACTATATTTAACTTAATGGGTAACCTTGGCAAGTTACCTTTCCACGGGAACATTTGTTCCTCAACCAATGTCACTACGGTGATTTCCATGTTAACGTAATAAGGTCATAAGCTTAGGGCAATAATATTATTTTCTATGATAATTGTACCTATTGAAATTATTATTATTTATGGGTGTATAACAACGTAACCCACTGTCTTTGATGACTTGTATTCAACTATTTATCATAAACCTATTAATTTCACTCAGGTAATTGAGCAACTTATGGCACGAAGTGGCACGGACTTGAAGATGGCAAAATTGCTATCATTCAAACTTTATGTTTCTAGATGTTGGGACCTCTCTTTTGTAAAAACTCTGACAAATAAATAAATGATAACAAAAATTTCCAAAACATCTCTTTATGAGTCATTTTCTATGATTATGTCTATTGATCCATGAAATAATACCCCAGATTAGCTTCCGCTGCTATATGTCAAAAATGATATTAGGGTTTTATAAGGAATATTTAGAGTTAGGACCCGAATACCTAACTGGACTTGAAGGAAGTGGTAGTAGTAGTAGGACAAACGAAGGAGGAGTCACGTAAGGAGTGTGACTTCGAGTCTACCTACAAGACTCTCTAATAAACAAAAGTGCTTATCGGGAGGCAACCCAATCTTTTTAGGAGTGTCGTATGTTTTATTCTTTATTGTTTGTTTTACTATGTGTTACCCATAAAGATTCAACCATATTACAACGATCCAGAGGTCGGGGAGGATTAAACAAATACTTAGCCATATTATTAAGAATGAGAGAAAAGGAAAAGATGTGTGTGTGATAAGAGGAGAGAAACACACACACACCTTATGAGAAGTTAAAAAAAGAATCCTCACCTCTCCATGGAAGTATAGAGGAGGTATATATAGTCCTATGTGTCGCCTAACTATACTAACTTGACGTTTCTAGTCCTTATTCGACAAGACTATATTAAACTAATGTAATTCCGTATAAGTCGACATATTTTAAGGCTAACATTATTCTCCCAATATGTGGACATACAGAATTACTTACAATGTTCTTAACAAGTGCAATTACAACAAAATAAAGTCTTCCAAAGCACTTCCAAAGCTGAAGATATCTTTTGAGTTCTCTTGGTCTTAAAACTTGTACTCCAGCTTGGATCTTCATTGTATTTACATGTTTTGGAACCATTATAGTATGCATGAGTTGGATTAACTTCCCCCCAACTCATGTAACATGTCTTGAAAAGCTTTCTTCATAGACTCCTTTTTGGCGAAGTTTCTGAATCAGCTTCCCCCCAAACCAACATCCATATCTTGAGCAGATTCTGGAACTTTGATGTAGCTTCAACCATCTTTTATTTTTCATTAGCGTGCACATCGAAATTTTGTAGAAGTAAAACCACACCAAATACTACTGCTACTTGTCATTAGGTCTTGGTGAATATTCGTTCCGGGGTACATGCAAGGAATCAGCAACAATTCTTCTCACATATGTAGAATACTTCACAAACCATACTAAGTAAAGTAGTATACTCTACTTCCCCCTGGAAGTTGACATGGTAACCAAAGTACACACAATGTTTGAATTATGTGATCATGCTTTGTTTTGTCTTTAACTTCGTCTTAATTGCAATCAAAGGTATTTTGCATCAAATAAGTATAGGGAAAAATATCTGGTTTTTAAGAATCATTTCAAACATGTAAAATAAATAGTTTAGTTTAATTCGCGTCTTGTTTGTCTTGTGCGTTTGTTTGAGTCGTATGATTGTGCTAATCATTTTTGTGGCCTATGCAGAAATTTTTTCTAAAACATAACTAATAGGATATGCGTGCAGAAAATTTTCCAAGAAAACGAACAAAAAAGTTTTTACAGGGACTGGAGACGGCGTCAGGATTTTTCTTGACGGTGTCGTCAGTCCAGCTACACAGTAAAATTCATATTTTTTGAATTTTTGAAAATTTATTTTTGTATAATTTCCAAAATTTGTAATTGTCATCATTCTTGCAGAAAGCCACGATTACATTAGTACATTCATCCTATCTTTATTGCTTTCGTAGTGTCTAAACTAGGGTTGTATATCATTATCCCGTCAAATTTTACACGTGGTGTACTTGTTTCTTGTTTTTAATTTGCAGGTTATATTTGATGCGGAGAAGCCCGAAAGTTCTTTGGATTTTCGCATGGATGATTCTTGGATGACGACTTAGCCGGTTTATCTTATTTTTTCTATAACATTGAGCAAAACTAGGGGAGTACTGGTTTCTTTTGCTTTTTCTTACTTTCCCTCTATTTGTTTTTTGGGTACTCGTAGAACAATAGGGATAATGTTTAAAATAAGTGTAGGGGGAAATAAAGCCTTAGAAACTATTCCTTCAATTGCATTTGCTTTGTCCTTAAAAAGATGAGTAATATACTAAAACGTAGCATAGACAGTAATTTTGACCCAAATTTAAAATTCTTTATGGCACATACCGACGAAAACTTAGTATTAATAGCGTCTCATTGGATAGGATTTAAATGACTAGCACAAAAATCCTACCACTCAAAATTCCACCCCAAAAATATGAGGTTCACCACTAGATCTCTAGGAATTAAGCACCCATCTTTGGTGTTCAGATAATTTTAACCTTTAGCTTGCTTGAGTTAAGGAATGAGCAATCGCATGTGTCTCGTTCATGGATTTGATCGAGCATGTGTGGTTTTGTCGCTTTTTATGGAGCATTGGTATCGGTTAACATTATATGAGAGTGTATCAGTAGTATATTAAATTTTAGAACTTGAATTAGTGATGCATCCCGAGACCGCTAGTGAGATCACATTCGTGTGATTAGAATTTTCTAAATGATAAGAGGCACTAGGATAAACCCTTGTTTTAAACCTATATTTGTTATTATGGTTACCCCGATCATATGACTATCCCCACACCCTTGCTTCACACTCATTTTTAGTGCAAGATACCCCTAGTACACCCCTCCGAGCCTATCCTTTTCATGGTCCTCGTAATTTTCTGGTGAATTCTAGATTATTAATGAAGAGCATTGATTACACCCCACCAAAATGTTACACCTAAATCGCCTTATCCTTCCTTGTATGTACTCATTTTTAGTACATTATTGTTGTCACATTTATAACCCTAGTTAATTGGTTGCTTGAGTACATGATTGCTAAGTCAAGTCTTTATTAGTGTATACAGTTTTGGAACGATTGAGATTCATGGTAGTTTTTATTTTATGGAAAAATGGGAAATAAGTCAAATTATTACCCCCATACGAGCTTATTGTACTCCATGTTTATTGGTCCTCTTAATTCGGGTCATTAGTTAGTTTATGTATTGAGTATTAAAAACTCAAGTGTAGGGGTATGTTTATAAACCCCAAGTCATGTATTATTTATGTTTCAGCAGATGGCAGGGCAAAAATGTACGAAAAAAATATAGGAAAAAAAAGTAAAAAGAAAAAAATATACGAGTTGCCATTTTGCTTAAGTTTATGTTTATGTTCAAAATAGTGTCAAGAAAAGAAAAAAAAGAGTTTGATGTAGAGTTGTATATCTTTGTCCTAGTGTGGTCCAGTCTTGGCTTAACAACGCCTTATACATGTATTCTTGTAAATAATTAACTTGCCACCAGTAAAATTCCTCAAATATCCCCCAACCGTGTTTTCCTTTACCCTACACTTATACATCACAACCCTTTAAAGACCTCTGTGATAGTAATTCCTAGGTGCTTACGCCAATGCGATGGAGCTTTGATCCTTTATCAAGCTTATGGTAATTTATATGCTATGACAGGTAATGAGTGTTATTTTCTCGTTTCCCATATTGTTATAATTCATTATACACCCGAGAGAAAAAGAGAAATCAAACACTTATGTAAGGTGCTAGTATATAATTTATGTGCTTTTAATTACGAGGTCTAGTTGGTTGTGCCATGAATTATCTTTATTGAGTAAGTTAAATCCTTGATATTGCCATTAACTAGGTAGAAAATCTTATTTGCTTGAGGACAAGCAAATCCCAAGTGTAGAGGGATTTGATGAGGTATCATTTTATATACTTTTTCGGGATCATTTAACTTCTTAAATCATGCAAATATGCCCAAAATACGTGCTTAATCGTTTCTTTTTGTTTTTTTATCACTTGGATGGCTTTTGGAGGAAATACACGTGACTTGGACTCAGTTTGGGAAGAAATGGACAAGTTTTTAACTCTACACGAAAAAAGATATCAAAAGGGCATACAGACCGTGAAGACGGCGTCGCAATTTCTTGCGACGGCGTCAGAAGACTAAAGCGACGGCGTCAGGAACTATGGTGACGGCATCAGAAGTAGTCGACTTAGAAGAAGCCCTAGAGGATTTGGCGGACATCACAAGTTACAAGCGACGCCGTTGCGATTGATTTCCTATATATACAAAGCCTAGTTTTTCAGTTTAAATGGTGGAATTTGTGAGGAATATTTAGGGAACGATTTTTATCATTCTTTAGGTCGATTTTAGGGCTCTCAAATTCGATTGTCTCCACCATTACTCTATGTTTAATTGAAGTGAAGTACTTTTATCCCTTTAATCTTTCGATATGTCTATGTATTGTTTGATTAAATGTTCTTCGCTTTCTATTAACATGTTAGGCTAAATTTATTAATGTTTGCTTATATTGTATGAAACTTGGTTTGTAATTCTTTTTACTATTGCTTTTTGTTTATGGTGTGCACGTTAGGCTCTAGAAAATTAGTTTCTTAATTGCTTGCGAAGACGTCTAGGGAAACGTGATTGTGTGGAAAGGATACCATCACAATAATCTTCATACTACCTTGCCCTAATATGGTTGATCACCTTCTAAGTGTTTGAATACGTGTAATGTACTCTTAGGGGCCTTGTAATAGTCTTCATACTACCTTGCTTGTGCGTTACTTTAACGGAATATTACATAGACGGCGGGTTCGTGCAATTCGTTCCTGAATTAGGAAATACTTACACATTACACCACAAGGGTGATGGGCAATAGGATTAGGACGAGCAAACTAAGGAGTAATGCATGATTAAGTAAACACGCTTGTTTACCTATACGAGTTTCCACATAGTTAGATTAGACTAGAATTAGTTTATTAGTTTAATTAGTTTAAACTAAACCCTCTTCAAACCCGAGATTTTACTTGCTTTCTAAAAAATATAAAAATATAAAAATACAAAAATAATCTTCTCTCAACCCTTAGAATTTAGTGACATTCGATTCGAGCCTACCCAAACTATTCCCTTAGAGAACGATAACAACCCCCGAGTCTTGCTTATACTACACTGCAACGATTAGGTACTCTGCCTAGAGGATTGTAAAACTTTTTCGGTTGCAAAACTCCGCATCACTTACTTACATATTGTATTTATTTATTTATTTATTTGTAGTTGTACATTTATTTACAAACATAATCTATTGAATTCCCATAAGGCAGGCAAATCTAAATTTTAATTTAAAATGGTAAAAACTATTCAACTACTTTTCTAGTTTCCACAACATTCGTATTCCACACGATATGTAATCTGAAAGCCCAAATTTTTTTATCACGCAACTTATTTTAATTAAGAGCGACAATAGCATCGCACACCACAAAAATAAGGGGTCAAAAATATACATCCCCTGAACAGTTTCAAAGTTACCTCTTCCAAACGGTTTCCTGCAAAACATGTTGTTGGATCACATAATTGACGTTATTTTATTTTCAAACCTTAAAAGCTAACATACAAACGAGACACCACGTACGACTATAACATTCATAAAATGGTTAAAATACTAATAACTTTAGGGTTTTTCTAACATGTGCCCCATGGGCACATGTTAAGGTGGGGACATCAAGCTGTGTGTCACAGCCTGAATGGTCAGCAGTTATTTGTGAGGCCTGATAATGATTAATAACAATAACTGCTGGCCAATCAGGCTGTGACACACAGCCTGTGTCCCCACCTTAACATGTGCCCCTGTGGTACATGTTAGAAAAACCCATAACTTTATGCAACTTCTTACAATTTGACACCAGTTTATTGAAATTCCTTTGACGTTCACCTACATGATTATCCAAAAAACACACTCAGATTAACCTGATTCTACAAATCATTTCATGAACCGAAAAATACACACTTCTTTTAAAATAAACAAAGAACATAGCATAATACAGTAACATTGCAAGCACAATAGTCAACCTTTTTACGTCTTTTGACACTTACTCTGAATACATAACCAAAGTCTACAACACCGTTTCATTTGCATACTTTGAGAAAAACAAAAACCAAAAAACAAATAAAAAGCTAACAACACGACATTCATCATGAATTTAAATTTCTTACGAATCCTAATTTCAAAACATACTCGTATCCAAATCTGGGAACCAAATTATCAGGTGATCATATTAAAACAACTCTATCAGTAATAAACATGCTCATCCGAAAATCTCACAATCCATTTATCTCATATTTACCATTTTAAGAGAACTTATATTCATACCTGGACCAAAATGTCGAGACCCAAGTATCTCATATTTACTTACATCATAATCCCAAAATAAGCGCAACTTAAGAAAAATATTTTATTTTTATTTTTATTTTTACGAAAACTTATACTATAGTATATATAGAAACCAAAAAATTAAAACCAAAATCATCACATTCATCATTAATCAAGCAAGATCACTAATCTCCGGCCCAAAACATACCCGTGTCAAAATCTCGAAACTAAATCATTTCACAATCACACAAATCCTGTTGTATCACTAATTCCAGTTCCGAAACATACCCATATCAAAACGTGGAAACAAAAGCATCTCATAAGCTTACAAAGATAAACGATTAAAAACACATAACACTCGTAAACACACACAACTAAACTGAAAACTTACAAAAAATAAGAACATTACAACATGCAGCCACTTTATAAAAAAAATCAACAATCAACACAAACCTTAACACCTCGAAAATTCCACCATAATCAGACATATGTTTGTCATTCCGATCAAAACCCCTAAATTAATTGCAAATTTAAACCAAATTAGCAAACTGTAACAATTCAAGCAAATCAACCAAACAAATTAAAAGCTAAAACTTAATTGCAAAGAAAGATCTTCATTTCAATGTTGCAAGTACAGATCGATCAATTTGTGTACGCCGGTCGATTTTTGTTACCAACCGCCTACCTAATTTATTTTTCGGCGCGTGTGTGGTTTGTATGTGTCTACGTGTCTGGTTTAGGATGTCGATATAAGTGTGCCCAGACCCGACGTCGTTCGGCCCCGAAAGGCTACCGTGGCCCATCGCATTCATACCGGCCCGACCTCTCACAGCGGACCGACCCAAGACCAAAACGACATCGTTTTGGTACCCCCAAAATGATGTCGTTTGTTTCGCTATTGTATATAAGGATAATTATAGGAAAACAAGAAGTGTAGAGAAGAATACCGTAAACCATTTGAATGTTTAGACTCAAGGAACACAAATAGGGAACATGTTGAGTTCGTCACAGTGCTTTAGATTTAAGAACATCTATCTTCCAGTACAACAACGGATAACTTAGTTAGCACAAACATGTTATCAAGGCTAATTAATACGTGCATTTCCCTCTATTAAGAACGTCTACACAAAGAACCAAGATAAATGAAAGGAGATGATAAGGTAGTATTTATTGGTGTGTTTCAATTGGGAGAAGGAACTTTTAATAAATAGGAAAAGAAGATGAAGAAATACCCGTCGGATTAATTAGCACAATTGATACTACTAATGGCTCGTGATCACAAAGTTAATTCGACTGTTTCATTTAACCAAACATTAACATTTTCTGTTAATTTTGATTAGTATATTTGATGACCATCAATTGTCATTCAAACCCACGTTGCCAAAATTTTCTAGCATATTCTAGCAGTTTCTGATTCTCGATCAAGACGTAGACCCGCAATTTCTCTTTTAATAAGTCACACAGATACTGCTAGGACAAAAGTCCCTTGGTGATTATATTTGTTATTTATTAATAACAATTTTTCAGTTATATATTCAGTAATGATGTTCATTCATGGACTTGATCTGCAAGCAGTTGATAAACTCTTCTAGTCGTATACTTCTCAAGGTCTTGATAAGCCCTCTAGTTGCATTCTTGATCTAACTGGGGATTGTTGGGATTTATAGTTAGGGTTAATGGCATATAATAGCAACGTACTTTCCCATTTGAGCCATTATCAGATATGAACTCCAAAAAGTATCACAATACCCATCGAACTTTATATGAACTGATCCGATAGATCACAACCTTGACCATTTATTTCTTACACAATTCACGTCATGTGGAACACAAGTACATGTCATGTCGTCCTCTTTTAGAGCCATTAGGTTTCATGTCAGCCCCCTACCCACCGATATGTTGACTTGCCCCTAATAATATACAAATGAACCCTAACACTAACGCATGACAAACCAAAGCGGTGTGTCTTAGGGTGACAAGACACATACGCTCTAAAAGAATGGACATGACAAGTACAATTGAGACACAATTACGTGAATTATTGTAAGAGAAAAAAAGGGTCAAGTATGTCTGAAATCGGATCCGTTCATTATAAAGATCGATGGGTATTGTGTATACTTTTTTGGAGTCATATTTAGAGAATGCGTCAAAAGGAAAGTACGTTGCTAATAATAGCCATTTAAACCTTTATATTTACTCCTGAAGTTAACAACAACGATTATAACATGGCCTAACAAACAGCAAAACACAAAACCTCAACTATATATCCTGGTAGAAAGGAAGTGTATGAGCTGATTTATTGGAAACTATCTTTTACTTTCCCCTTGACTATATATTATGGTTCTGTCTCGTTATGATCCGAGTGCACTGTGCACATAGAGGTACCTTATTTGGTTCCACTATTATCAAACAATCCTGCTAATGTTAATACGTTAACCCAATTCGTATGAAGCATGATTAATATCTGTTGAACTGTTAACCTTCCTATAGGTGCATTTTCAAGAAATAAATTGCTTTTATTTTTGGTACATGTGTATACATTATACAAATGAAATGCACACATTTTGTAAGTATAAAAAAATGTGGAGCAGAGGCAAAACAGGGGTAATATATGAATACATACAAACGTATGGACAATCCCATGTAGTCCAGATTAGGACTTTAACATAACTAATTTACAACCACATTTTAATTAATCAGGTTTTGTTGGTTATTATGATTTTTGATTTCAAACATTTGCTTGGAAGCAAGAGATGAAGATTTTTAGAGTGAAATTCATTCAATCTTCATCTTCATCAAAACATGTTTCTTATTGTAAGTTTATAATAAAATTATAGTGCCACAATAAGTGCATATATGTTACATATCGTTCATCTACCCCTTCCAAGGTACGTAACTTCCTTGTAAAATTTTCATATGATCATATGATTTAAATAGGATTATACGTTTTTTTATGGCGTCGTGGTGTTGGTTTGCTTATATGGATTCAAATGCATACAGCGTCATAATATGAATAATACGGCTAGAGGACGCGGAAATCTGGTTGATAATCATACCAATCATGTCCGTAGCGATAGCAATGATAGTTCATCAAATGCACCAGTTTTAAGACCGCACACAGGAGGTGATATCCGATGGGAAGCCATCAATTCTGTGATTGCAAGAGATCGAGAAATTGGACTTAGCCATTTCAAACTTTTGAAAAGACTCGGGTATGGAGATATTGGCAGCGTGTATCTAGTCGAGCTTAGAGGGACTAACACCTACTTTGCCATGAAAGTGATGGATAAGGCTTCGTTAATTAGTCGAAACAAGCTCCTTCGTGCTCAAACAGAAAGGGAGATTCTTGGTCTTCTTGATCACCCGTTTTTGCCAACTTTATATTCCTACTTTGAAACCGACAAATTCTATTGTTTGGTTATGGAATTCTGCAGCGGAGGCAACCTCCATACGCTTAGACAAAAGCAACCCACCAAGCATTTTACCGAGGAAGCAACAAGGTAATATAGCAACAAATTATTTGTGTTTGGTACTTGCTTATTTTTTTAACCAAAAAAACTCGTACACTATAGTTGTACGTTATTCTTCCACGTTGGAACTCAAACTCATACCTCATACATACTATCAGGATTTTGTATTATCAACAATATAAATTAGTCCCTCGATTTGTTATATGTTCATTTGCAGGTTCTTCGCATCACAAATTTTATTGGCACTCGAATACCTACACATGTTAGGGATTGTGTACAGGGATCTAAAACCTGAAAATGTACTTGTTAGAGATGAGGGTCATATCATGCTCTCTGATTTCGACCTTTCACTCCGTTGTTCCGTCAACCCAACCCTCGTCAAGTCCTCATCGGGACACAATGCTCCTGGGATGAGTGGTGCTGGTGGTGGTGGCCATCATGGCAGTGGGATGGTGGAGGATGACAGTGTGCTGCAGCCTACTACTAATCAACCAACAACCTTTTTTCCAAGAATATTGCCTTCAAAAAAGAACCGCAAATCCAAATCAGATTTTGGGCTATTCGTTGGAGGTTCCCTCCCAGAGCTAATGGCTGAACCAACTAACGTGCGATCTATGTCATTTGTGGGAACCCATGAGTACTTAGCGCCAGAGATCATACGTGGTGAAGGTCATGGAAGTGCAGTTGATTGGTGGACATTTGGTATATTTTTATATGAGTTATTACATGGGACAACCCCATTTAAGGGTCATGGTAATCGAGCTACTTTATTTAATGTGGTCGGACAACCTTTAAGGTTTCCTGAAAGCCCACAGGTGAGTCACAATGCTCGTGATCTGATAAAGGGTTTGTTAGTGAAGGAACCTCAAAAACGAATTGCATATAGAAGAGGTGCAACGGAGATTAAACAACATCCGTTTTTTGAGGGCACAAACTGGGCACTTGTAAGAAGTGCTCATCCTCCGCATGTGCCAGAGCCGGTTGATTTCAGCCAGTTTGCAAGCAAAGAGAGTGGCGCAGGAAGTCATTCAACTGATAAGAAAGTTCCAGAAAATCACAAGAGTAGTTCTACTGATCCTGCTTATGAAAACTTTGAGTACTTTTAGTCTTGCAAACAAGAAGAATGTACATCAAGGACATGTATTATTAACATGTAAATTATATTTAGATAAATTAATATCGGTACCTTCATATTATGAATTTTACCTATTTAAGTTCATTCGGATACCAAAGTTAATGTGATACCAAGGGACTAATCTCCACCTTCCATTTTCATCTTTATCAAATTGATAAGATTAAACCCAAAAACCATTTTCCTATTTTTTTTTTGAAATATTAATATATCTCAAACTGTTAATCGATAAGCGAAAAAAAATATACCATCACGACGAGAATTAAATTATCTTTCTATCGATATCCACTTTGATATACTTTCGACGAAAATTGTTTTTCGTTTTTTTCACCTTTTTACCTTTTTTTTGTTTTTTTTGTCTTTTTTTCGTAGTTGAAACTTGCATAAGAAATCATATATGATATTAGTCTTAACAGGTGAGATTATTAAAGAACAATGTCATATCAAAGAATACATCCTACCCATCCATTTTTCATCAAATAATAAAAAACCTCAATTTTCACCTCTTTTTTAAAAATTAAATATCTTGCAAACGGTAAATCGTCAAACGACAAAAAATACACTATCGCGACGAGAATTAAATCATCTTTCTATAGAGGGACACTTTTATATAATTTCGACGAACTTTTTTCGAATTTTTTTTTTCAGTCACGTCTGAAAAAATCACATGTGATTTGTAGCAGAATCACATGTGATTTCATAAAATCACATGTGATTTGTTGTTTTTAAAAATCACGTGTTATTTCATAAATCGCATGTGATTTCACAAATTCACTTATGATTTTTAAAGTAATAAATCACGTGTGATTTCATAAATTCATAAATCGCATGTGAATTTACAAATTTACGTGTGATTTTTCAAATGATGAATCACATGTGATTTTTCAAATCACGTGTGATTTTTTCCGGGCGAAAATTAAAAAAAAAGTTCGTCGAAAGTATATAAAAGTGTTCGTCTATAGAAAGATGATTTAATTATCTTCGCGATGGTATAATTAAATTTGCGTAACGATTAACGGTTTGAGAGATATGTTAATTTTAAAAAATATGATGAAAGTGGGTTTTTTAATTAAATAAACATAGGATTTAATATAAGCCGTTAGATGGAAATAAAATAGATGAATGAGATTGAAGAATTTGTTATTTAATTAGACATTGTTCTTTATAGATCTTTTCTCTTAGTCTTAAATCATATATGATATTTAAAATCATATATGATATTACTGATAAATTACATATGATAAAATCATATATGATATTAGTGTTAAATCATATATGATATTTAAGTATCACATGTAATTTGATGTTAGTGTTATATCATATATGATTTTATATGAATATTCAAATTAGTGTTTAATCACATATGATATTTTCATACAAGTTTCAACAACGAAAAAAAACGTGAAAAAAAGAAAAAAACGTGAAAAAATTGTCGAAAGTATATCAAAGTGGATATATATGGAAAAATAATTAAATGCTCGTCGTGATGGTATATTTTTTTCGCTTAATGATTTTACGGTTTAAGAGATATTTAAGTTTTAAAAAATAAGTGAAATAATAAAATCCTTTTAATCTCAGCCATTGATTTCTTTTTAGATGGATGGTGAGGATGAGTCCTTTGGTATCTAACCTTTTTTTGGTATCCAATATAACTCTCCTTTTATCGTAATGAAATCATTGAGCAGTTTGAGTTACTAAAATATTTAAATTACAAACCGGTTGAGGAAAATACGAATTTGTGATGGGTAGTTATATATCTAAGGAAGATGATGTGGCCAAGATTTCCACATCAATATATGTAACGAATTTTCCTGAATCGTTCTCAGCTAAGGATTTGTTCAACTCATGTAAGGTGTATGGCCACGTCGTGGATTCTTTTATCCCATCCAAGAGATCGAAAGCAGGGAAGAGATTCGGATTTGTTCGATTTATTAATGTGTTTAGTGAGGAAAGGCTGGTGAACAACCTATGCACGATTTGGGTAGGTCGGCTCAAGTTTCACGCTAATATTGCTAGGTTCCAGAGAACACCTATGAGCGCTAAAAAAAACCAGCCTAATATTGTCGCTGAGAGCAATAGAAGTAGAAGCTATATTCCCAAAAAGGATGAGGGATTTAATGCTGCTGAAAAATCATATGTACATGTGGTTAAAGGTAATCCTCATTCTGGGTCTATGGGAAGTGATCCCAAACCAGCAATTGCTTTGGATGACGATTGTCTGCTTACCAAAGATCTTCGTAATTCCTTACTGGGTAGAGTAAAAGAATTTGCGTCCTTATCCAATCTTAGGACGGCATTAATCAACGAAGGTTTTGTCAACTTTAAAATCCATTATATGGGGGAACTTTGGGTTTTGCTGGAATTCGATTCAGTTAATTCTAAGAATTTATTCCACGACAACACTGGGGTTCGATCGTGGTTCTCTCAGTTAAAAGATGCATCCCTTGACTTCAACACTGATGGTAGAATTGTATGGGTTGAGATCGAAGGGGTTCCTTTTAAACTATGGTCGGGTAACACGTTTAAAAGGATCGCGTCTAAATGGGGGGAGTTACTTGATGTGGATGACCAGGAAGATACATGCTATCACTCGAAGAGACTATGTTTATACACGAGGCAGGATGTGAATATATTTGAAAACTTTAAAATTATTTTTCGGGGAAAAGTTTTTTGGATTCGTGCTAAAGAGGTTCCAGGTTGGGTTCCAGATTTTTTGGAAGAATCAAATGACGATGAATCCGATGTTGAGTCTAAGGGTGGGGATCCTAAAACTCATGACTTGGGTAGCTGTGGAGAAGATGGCGATGTGGTGGAGGTCCCTGAAACACTGTTCGAGGAAGAGAGGCATAGTAATGACATACCGGTTGAGGAAAATACGAATCCGAAGGAGAATCATTCGGAGGATTTGTTTGGAATTTATTCGTTACTCAACAAAAAGAAAGCCACAATTGGAGAAGATGGTCCTTCTGATCAAAGTCCTATATACCCTCCTGGGTTTACACCAGCTGCTACAATTAATGAGCCATGCACGAATGCGGAGAACGCTGATAATGTTAACTGCTCTCATCAGGAAGGGCTTTTTACTAGTGTGGCAGACCACAACGCTGGTCCTGTACGCAATAGTGCCAGTCAGGAATCCATGAGAGACGCTTCCGAATCGGTTTGTTCTGGCCACTTTAAAAAGTCCGTTGCTCCGCGCACGGGGGGGGGGGGGGGGGGGGTCTATATTGTGTTTGATGGAAGAATTGGTAAAAGTGGGGCAAACTATGGGCTATAACATGGACGGGTGCTTGAATAACATGACTCAGATTATCGAATCACAAGGAGAGGCGGATGTATATCGATGAATTATTTATCCTTGAATATTCAAGGCCTCGCCCAAAAGGCCAAAAAAGATTGGGTTAAGGAGATTTGTATTAAACACAAGGTGAATTTTTTGGCGCTTCAAGAAACTAAAATGGAGACTATGGATGTTTTTAACGTGAAGATGTGTTGGGGTAATCTTGGGTTTGATTATGTTCATAGTGATTCGGTAGGTAATTCGGGAGGCATTCTGTGCGTTTGGGATCCTTATTCATTTTGTAAAACTAGTTCCACTGTCTCGGACTACTTCATCATAATTCGGGGTTTGTGGTTGAAAACTGGAAATAACCTTCTTATTGTTTCGGTGTATGCTCCTCATGACATGAAGGAAAAGCATATGTTGTGGGACTATCTGACGCATGTAATTCATTCGTGGAATGGGGAAGTGGTGATTATGGGCGATTTCAATGAAGTTAGGTATAAATCTGATAGGTTTGGATCGGTGTTTAATGTTCATGGTGCCAATGCGTTTAACTCGTTCATTGCTAACGCGGGGTTGGAGGAGGTTCCTTTAGGCGGGAGCTCTTTTACGTGGTGCCACAAATCTGCCACTAAAATGAGCAAACTAGACAGGTTTCTTATTTCTGAAAATTTATTGATCACTTGTCCTAACATCACTGCTATTACTTTGGAGCGCTATCTTTCAGATCATCGTCCTATCCTCCTTCGTGAATCACGGTTCGACTATGGGCCGAGTCCTTTTCGTTTCTATCATCACTGGTTAGAAGTGGATGGTTTTAATAATTTTGTGGAAGACATGTGGAGTGTGGCCCCTGGTAACAACTCGAATCCTTTGTGTAGTATGGCGATGAAGTTAAAATTTCTTAAATTGAAGATTAAGGAATGGAATCAAAGGAATATGAAAGACTTGAAATCGGGTAAAGCTAAGCTTAAGGAAGATTTAGAGGCCTTGGATGCAGATATTGACAAAGGTAATGGTACTGCTGATATGGTTACAAAAAGGTCAGAAGTGGTTAACTCGCTCCAAGAAATTGACAAACTTCAAACGATGGAAATCGCTCAAAAGGCTAAGATTAAATAGTGTATCGAAGGGGATGAGAACTCTAGTTTCTTTCATGGCATGTTGAATAAAAGGCGAAGTCAATTGAGTATCCGTGGCATTATGGTGGATAGAGTTTGGATTGAAAACCCGCTTAAGGTTAAACGTGAATTTTATCAACACTTTAGCAACAGATTTATTAAACCGGTGGACCAACAAGCTCACATTAATATGGAATACCCGAATACAATTACTTTGGAGCAGCAGATTGACTTGGAATGCGATGTGACTAAAGAGGAATTAAAAAAGGCAGTTTGGGATTGTGGGATTGATAAATCCCCTGGTCCGGATGGATTTACATTTGGTTTTTATCATCGGTTTTGGTCCACCATTAAAAATGATGTCTTTGAAGCAGTCAAGCATTTCTTTAACAGTGGTGCTATTCCTAATGGGTGCAATTCCTCTTTCATTGCGCTAATCCTGAAAATTCCATATGCGAACTTGGTTAAAGACTTTAGACCAATTAGCCTAATTTGAAACATGTATAAGACCATTGCAAAAATTCTGGCAAATCATCTTGTGGGCGTGTTGGGTGATATTGTCAATGAGGTGCAATCAGCTTTTATCGCGGAAAGACAAATCTTGGATGGTCCGTTTATTCTTAATGAGGTGCTACAGTGGTGTAAGCTTAAAAAGAAACAATCCTTAATTTTTAAAGTTGATTTTGAGAAAGCTTTTGATTCGATCCGATGGGATTTCTTAGACGATATCTTAAAAAAAATTGGTTTTGGTGATAAATGGTGCAACTGGATTCAAAGTTGTCTTAGATCGTCGAGAGGTTCTATTATCATTAATGGTAGTCCCACGAAAGAGTTCTATTTCCAAAAAGGTCTTAAGCAAGGTGACCCGTTATCTCCTTTCTTATTTATTTTAGTTATGGAGAGCTTACATCTTTCGTTTCAGCGTGTGGTGGATGCGGGTATGTTTAAAGGCGTTCAGTTAAACCCTTCGTTAAACTTGTCGCATATGTTTTACGCGGATGATGCAGTGTTTGTGGGACAATGGTGTGATGATAATATTAATATCCTAACCCACGTGCTTGATTGCTTTTATTGGGCATCGGGTTTGAGGATTAACATGAGCAAAAGTAAAATCATGGGTATCCTTGTGGCGGATGATAAAGTTAAGAGTGCAGCGACTAAACTCGGATGTCTTATGCTCAATACCCCTTTTTCCTACTTAGGTACGAAAGTGGGTGGCTCTATGTCTCGAACTCACGCGTGGGAGGAGGTTATAGACAAGGTACGTTCTCGTCTATCTAGGTGGAAAATGAAAACTTTGTCTATAGGGGGTAGATTAACTCTCCTCAAATCGGTTCTTGGATCTATGCCCATATTCCATATGTCCATATTTAAAGCCCCCTTATCTGTTATTCGCCAGCTTGAATCAATCCAGAGTCATTTTTTTAATGGACATGATTCAGCTAGTAGGAAAGCGTCGTGGATTAAATGGGATTATGTGCTGGCCCCAAAAGAAGGGCTCGGGGTCTTAAGTTTATACGCTTTAAATCGAGCCTTAATGTTCAAATGGGTTTGGAGATTCTACTCTCAAAACTCTTCTTTATGGGCAAGAGTTATGAAGGCTATCCATGGAGATGATGGGAGAATTGGTAAGGACATAAAGGCGTGCAATCAATCTTGTTGGTTGAATATAGTGAACGAAATTAATGTCCTAAAGAATCAAGGCATTAATTTTCTTGATTTTATGCGCCTTATGTTGGGTAACGGGAACAACATATCCTTCTGGAACAAAAACTGGATTGGAGGCAACACTCTTAAAAACTTGTATCCTCCTGTTTATGCTCTTGAGAACTCTAAACAGGTGACGGTTTGTGCGAAGTTAGCTGATATCGTGTTGGATGCTTCGTTTCATCGAAAACCGAGGGGAGGTATTGAATGTATCCAGTTTAATGAGATGCTGGTCTTGATGCAGGATGTTTTTGTAACCCCGATATCAGACAGATGGATATGGTCTTTGGAAGGTTCAGGGGATTTCTCTGTTGCCTCTACTCGTAAAGCAATAGATGATAAAAGGCTTCCGGTTGTCAACTCTAAAACTCGTTGGATTAAATTTGTTCCCATCAAGGTAAATGTACACGCATGGAAAGTCAAGTTGGACGCCTTACCAACGAGGTTTAATATATCCCGCTGAGGTATTGTGTTAGATTCTATCTTGTGCCCTATTTGTAATACTGGCGTGGAGTCTTTTAGTCATCTATTCTTCACGTGTAATTTGGCCAGCCTTCATGTAAGATCTCTCAATGGTAGGTTACCCCTTTTGCCGAAGTTAATTCCTATGGTGAATGGCGCTCTTGGCTCGTGTCATTGCGGCTCTTCTCCAAACACAAACTGATTCTTGAAGGCGTTTTTTATGTTATGTGGTGGCACCTTTGGTCATACCGGAACAAGTTACTTTTTGATTCTAAAATTCCTTTAAAAGCGATGATTTTTTGGTGTAGGTATCGATGTAAAGCCTCGTTTAGTTGGAATGACTGGCTTAAAAACCCATATCTTGTTTCCTTGTAATTCTAGCCCGTTGCTAGTTTTTTGATCGAATAAATTGCTGTTCCAAAAAAAAAATTAAATTACTTGGAATAAAGAGATTTCAAGTATATAGTGTTTGTATGTATATGGTTTGAACCATTTAAGTTTCCATAAGGGCGGCATCTGTTGTTGGAGTTTATGTCCAAGTTAACCATTAATTACACGAGTACGTAGCGAAAAACATATAATCACGTATACAAAATATAATCAACAAAGAGAATGATGACGTGTACCTTTTAGCAATTAACAAAACCATCGTCTTCAATATATGCGTGTGTATAATAATAAATAGCACGCGAACCACTTAAAATGTAACCAAAGATTTCTCTACTTCGACACACACAATACATTCGTAGCAAACAATTAAGTATGCTAGTACTAGTAGTGATAAAGCAATCAAACCGCGTGTCTTGACAATCAACTAAACCGAAAACCTTTGATGGTTCTTAATGGGTCGAACCACAACAAACTGAAACCCTTCGTAGGTTTTCCTTTGTCGAACAAAACCACCCTTATAGAAGGTTGTGGACGATCGAGCAAATGGGAGAGGGAGAAGAAGATTTTATGGTTTAGGTTTTCAAGTTATGAGAAACAATGAACCCAAGATCTCTTTATATAGTCTTCCTACTTGGCTTGCAAGTTAAGCAATCCTAATCCTATTAAGATTTATGATCGACTGGTATAGGGAAGGAGGGCCGTAACTTTCCTTTTTCCAGTTTTGCTTAATTAGTCCTTCTTTTAACTATTAATGACTAAAATAACTCCCGTTAAATTCTTGTTAATATTTAACGCTCGTTTAAGCTTTATCACTAAATATATTACACTTAATAAATTTCATATAAATGTTTTACGTATTAACGTGTGCGTCCTCATAGGCTCGAATAAATTTCCCGAATATATATTATTTTACGTGGACATAATCCAACACCTGTAATTCTAATTGTTGTTCTAGATCCATGCCCCTAGAGATGGAATACTTGAGGAGCGGCTACCTCTTGACCAACTTTTTTCCGAATTCTTTTCTACTTATATGTAAGGGCGGACCTACGGGGGGCACAAGGGGCAGGTTGCCCCCCACCGAAAAATTTTGTAGTTAAAAGTTTTTTAATTTTTAAGGTATTTTCTTAATTTGCCCCACCTAAAATTATTTGTCTTCTGTAAATTGAGAAGCAGAATCTGTGTTCTAGGATGCAAAATAATTTTTTTTGTTGCAATGGAGTCTTCTAAAGAATAAATTACAGAGCGTGGTGGAGAAGATGAAATGTGAAGAAGACAACTATGAATAAGGTGGCAAAAAGGCATCTTTGACTTTTTTATTCATTGGTTTTGTATTGAATCACGTGGGGTGGGAAGACATTAAAAAAAGCGCATGTAATTTCCTTTAATTCTTTATTTATCTATCTACTAATGTAGCATTTTATATTTTCATGTGAAACTTAATTTGTGTTTATAAATTATACTTCAATTGAAGTAGATATTATTAACTTTACTAATGATACGTTTTTTCCGTTGTATATTCGGTTTGACATAAAAAAAAATTACCTCGCCCCTCGATTTTTATTCTGGCTCCGCCCCTGCTTATATGGTGTTCTCGAACATTGTATTGCCAACTATGCTAAATTGTATGACTAAACCTTTCTGATGACCTTTTGGAGGTCATTATGTGGATTTAAACCGTCTTATGTCTGATGAATTATAAAGGATGCATTAATTTTGGTATCAAGCTTTATTTTTTATTGTTTAACTACAACAACCTACAATCAATAGTGAAAATGAGTTACATGTTCGTTACATGCTCATTAAATAGCTTGTTTACTAATGAATTTTCTCTATATACGTAGTTTAGTAAAAGGTTAGTACATAGTCTATAACTTTGAACTTGAACCGTTCAAGGATGGTTTAGTGGTAAAGGGAGTTGTGGCTTGTTGGCGAATTCCTGAGTTTGGTTGTGGCTTAAGGCGTGTTACGAGGTTCATGCAATACGAGTTGGAGTAGGAGTCCAAGTCGTCTTATTTACTTAACATGTTATAATTATCTTCCAACATGTTTATATAATTATTAGGTTAGGTTTTATGTAATCCTAGTTATAGTCTAATGCGTCTAGGTTAGTCTATATATACAGTAAAGGGTAGGGATTCACATTGTATCATTGGAGTTTTTTGAGTTAGATTCTAAGTTGCACGGGGACGGAAATGGGGACGGGGACGGGTACTAGGAAACGGCAACATCCTGAAATTCAAGAAACGGGTAAGATGAGGAAACGTCTATGTGTTTTATATTTTAGTATATTTAGTATATCAACTTAAACCATCTTTAATGGAAAGCTTAAAATTAATCTTTTTCCTTCAAACTAGTTATTGTGTATACTTTTACCAATGAAGAAATAGACTTTTTTTTGAAAATGACTTGAGCAAAAAGTTTTCTTATATCATTTCATATATTTTATTGTATAAAGTACATTAGAAATCTCTAAAAAAAATTTTTTTTTGCGTTGGATGTGGCCTTTTAGGCCTCACTCTTTTGATGTTTGTTATAACAAAAGGTCATTTAAAAAGTCAGATGATATAAAAATTATATATTCAATTTAATTTTTTTAAGTGAAAAGGTCAAAAACAAGATCACATGATAATATGTACTAATCTTATAAATATTCAAACTCAAAAAGATACTTCAACTTGTGCACACAACTATGTTTGTTCATGTATAAAACTATAAATTATCATTTTGAATTGCTCAATTAAAAAAAAGATTTTATCTACTCTTGTTTAACAAAATACCGCAACATTAGAAAAATAAAGTACGAAAAAGAAACCAAAGTATAAGAATTCAAAAACTCAACAGTGTATATTATGTTGGGAATGTAAATTTTCTTTTATATGAATCATGAGGACTAGAAAATAATAGTATTAAACACACTCTCTCTTCATTTATTACATCTTCTACCCCATCCATTCTTCTTCACATATATTTTTTGCAACCACCAATTTTCTACAGCCACCCACAATAACTTAACTTTTTAGGCCAGAAATGTTTCCCCATATGTTTCCTAGATAAAGATTGGTGTACCCCAATTGAAGAAACGTTTTCGCTTTTCCCGGGGACGTTTCCCAAGCGTTTCCTTGCGTTTCTCGGCGTTTCCTATTTCTGAAACGTTTCGGATACGTGATACGGCATCCCGACGATGTTTCCGTGTATCCCAGGTTAGATTTACTTCAATAAAATATTTCGTGTTCCTGGCAAACTACCTCTGTTATTTTCTATGTAGAGTTCAATAGCAGATAACCTACCTGTGTTGCGTACCTTTAATAAACATCAATTGGTAT
Organism: Tanacetum coccineum; assembly: GCA_026074375.1. Lineage (NCBI taxonomy): Eukaryota > Viridiplantae > Streptophyta > Magnoliopsida > Asterales > Asteraceae > Tanacetum > Tanacetum coccineum. The sequence goes on from BQNB010046512.1 coordinate 27,884, forward strand.
TAGAACTACTGTTGAAACGTGGAGGATTGTTGCTGCGATCATAGAGCCACAATCAGCATCCATAAGTCTGATCGTCTTCAACCTGGAACCTGTGGTAGGCGAACGTAGAAAGCAGCTTGTAACAACGATTAAGGGTTTATCAAGACCCTAAAACAAAGTCGACTTCAAACCCGTGAAGTAGGGAGGTTTAAGTCGTGTGTGTCTTGGAACCCTAAAAGAATTCGATTTATAACCTGTGATTAAGTAGAGGGTTTAAGTCGATTGTGTATTTAACCAGTGATTAGTGTGTTTGGGTTGATCAATGTGTTTGGGCTGATTAGTGTGCTTAGACTGATCACCAATTTTACAGTCCTAGTAGTATTTTGAATCAGGTCTCAATCCAACACGTTATTATTGGTAAATTGTAACCGTTAGTTAGGGTAACAGGAAACCAAAAACAAAGTTAAATACTAACATGTGCTTACGGGGTTAGTAGTGTGTTACTGATCAGCTTTTAAAACTGATCACAGCTTGTTTTTCCAGTTCATATAGCGAGTTGAAAACTGTCTTTTGGACGGTTGATTTTCTCGTAGAGTGTTGAAACTTTTGTAGGATAAATCCGAGATACCGTTGATTTTCCTACGTATGTTCAACAAGAACTAAGGTTAACTACATCTAGCCGTGGTTTAAGGGCTCGATAAATCCCCGTTACAAATGTATTCACATTCCAAACAAAGAACAAGGATGGTGGTGGGAGAAACCTCACAAACGCCTGTAAAGGATACTACTTTGATGTTTCAATATCTGATATTGACGTCAACAAACTACACCATATGGAGTATGCTAAAGGAAGTGCTTCTTGGAATTGATAGAGTTTGGGATGCGGTAGATCCGGGCTTAGCTGATGCCAAAAAGAATAACATTGTGATGGGATTATTGTTTCAATCAATTCCAGAAGATTTAGTTTTACAAATCGGGAATTTGAAAAGCGGGAAGGAGATGTGGGAAGCAATAAAAGGAAGTTGTTGGAAGCCGTAAAAGGTTAGTACAGTAGTGTATAACTTTAAACTTGAACCGCTCAAGGGATGGCTTAGTGGTAAAGGGAGTTGTGGCTTATTGGCGAATTCCTGAGTCTGGTTGTGGCTTAAGGCGTGTTACCAGGTTCGGGCAATACGAGTTGGAGTAGGAATCCAAGTCGTCTTATATACTTAACGTGTTATAATTATCTTCCATGATGTTTAGATAATTATTAGGTTAGGTTTTATGTAATCCTAGTTATAATCTAACGCGTCAAGGTTAATCTATATATACCGTGAAGGGTAGGGATTCACATTGTATCATTGGAGTTTTTTTAGTTAGATTTTCTTCAATAAAATATTGCGTGTTCCTAGAAAACTACCTATGTTATTTTTTGTGTAGAGTTATGTTTGTCCCTTGGAATCTGATATAAGATTTATTAAGTTAAACTAATTAGATTCCATAGCAACAAAGTGAGTTTTAAACAGATATATATGAAGAATATAAAGAACAAGTTTAAAACACATAGAAGTACTTTTCAACGTTTAGGTTCTTATTAGAATCAAATAAAGAATCTATGACACACCTTGCTTGCGGTATTACAAGGTAGTTAAACAACTTCTTCTTACACAACTAATATAAATTGAACAACATAAACTGATAACCATTCATTCTAACTTTCATTACATTACTTTTACAAAAGATAAAGTTATTACAAACGGTTTCCATTCTACTGTCTTAGCTGCCCAATGAACCTCTTCTTCATGATGAACTTGATGACTTGTGTTTCTTTGTTGACCTGGAATGGTCTTTTAAGTCACTGGTTCTTTTTCTTTTCTTGTTTGCTAACTCATTTAGCTCATTTAGAGGATCTTGTTCTTTGAGAGGTTTGTTGAAGTCAATCTTTAGTTCTCTTTCAGTTTGATCAAGGTATTCCATTCTTGTCTTTATTTATCCATAAATGGTTTTCCATCCTTTTTCTTTTCTATCAAGACAAGCTTGTACAACCTCTCTTCATTCAGCCAGATGTAAGTTACTGACTTTGAAATTTGCAATGACTTCAATTGTCCTATCTTCCCTATATACTTTCAGTGAGATAGGGCCTTTTTGTGTGATAACATCACAGTTTATGATCTTTGAGATTTTTCTTCTTTTTAGCATCTTATCACAATATTTATCAAGGAGTAACTTCTTGTTGTAGTATTGTTCCACCACATCAATGCCTAAAAGATCAACTAGTTCATTTTGCAGGTTTATTTCGGCATCCTTGGTAGTGTTCTTCTCCCCCTCAGCAGGCGAAGCAGTTGCTTGGCCTGCTGAAGGAACATCCTTGGTTGTAGCTTTTGATGCATTTTCCACCATAGTGGCAAACCTATTCAAGGTTTCAGTAACCATGTTTAATAGACTTGGAAGAGAATCCAAAGTCTTGAGCTGTTTCTGAACTAAAGAAACTAGAACTGTCAAAGCTTGAAGCTCTGCTGGAAGTTCCCATTGAATGTTCTTCAGTTCAGGAACTTGGGATGTTAGACTGGAGATAGTAGAAGTGAAGGTCTCCAGTTTTATTGGAATCTATTTTAAGTCCCCAGGTAGCTTGATTTCCATATCTTTAACATGTTGCTTTAGCTCTTTAATCTCTCCAGATAATTCAGTGAATTTTGAAGGGGGCTCTTTTAGTTCAGTTGGTAAGCAGCTAGCAAAGTTATGCGAAGCTAAGAGTTTGGAGAGTTTAGGCTTTAGAGAGGTTACCAGAAGAGTAGTAAGCTGGTTGATGTCTGGATATAAGGGCCTAGCATTCAGTGAGGCAACTTCAGCTTCAACTTGTGCCTTTTGTTGTTCTAGCACATCCTTCTGGGAATAAAGTAATTGAACCTGAGCCATTAACTCTTGAATTCGAGCTGATTTTAGAGATGGAGGATGACGGATTGAAGTGTCTTCAGGTACATCATGAGAAGAAGCATGAGTGTCTTTATCTTTGGCAACTTCTTCTTCCTCTTCACTCTCATCTGAAACAATGATTGGTTCATCTTGTGGGGAGTCAGGAGTGAAGAAGGCAGATCTTGTGTCTTTTAAGAGATCTGATAAATCCTCCAGCTTTATTTTCTTTGAAATTTCATCAACTCTGAACTTCTTATTTATACTTGAATCAGTTTGGGTAGTTTTCCCATCTCCAGCAGATATGGTTTGATCTACAAGAACACTTGTATTGGTCCTTGCAAATATGTGATCAATTTAATAGTTTTTAGTCCTTCATCCATACCTTGTTGTAAGGGTATGGAATCATTAGGAGCAGATAATCCAAGATCAGCTTCAACTGTGGAATCTGCTGAAGCATCATGCCCAGATGCAGACTTAGAGTATAAATGAAAGAAGTTGAATAAAACAGGTTCAATAAGAATTAAATGCAGACATACCACTACTGAGCTTAGGGTGGACTCCATCTTCACTGGTGGCCCCTAAAGATGTTGGGCAACCAGCTGCTTGTTGTGCCTCTTTATGCATTTCACCAACCACTAGAGTAGGAGGTGAAGGATGGCTTGGGCTTTTGTCCTTCGCCGAACTAGACTGAGTTTCTTTTTTTGATTGGCCAGTTTTGCATTTGGTTGCCTCAATCTTGGACTCAGATGTGTGTTTGAAGATTGTTTTCTTTTGAGTCCACTTTTAACACCAGGCTTTTTGCCTTGGGGAACCTCCTCAGTTTGTGAGGAAGGTTTAGGAGCTTTGGGGTCTATAGGCACATCTAAATTGCAGATAGCCTTCATGTGGTTAGTGAAGAGAGGTCCTTTAGTTTAGTTTGGCTTCAGAGCCTAGTTGTGAATACTGAAGACCTAAGTGGGGTTTATGGTGAGCTCTTTATTCTCATATTCAGGCATCATGTATTCCAGTAGAAGGGATATAAACCTAGGATTGGGAACAACCTTTTCTCTAGTTTTCTTGCTCAGTTTGTGAATTATATCCTCCTATATTAGCCTAGCATAATCTACCTTTACCCCCATTTTCCAAACAATACTAGATGGTGGCATCCTTGTTGGAAATTTGGTCCAGGCCACCTGTTTTCCCACCTAAACACTAGATGACTTGACCCATCAGTATCCTCCACCTAGGAGGAAGACAACTCTTTTTGAGAGTTCTGTTTGCCCCAATCTCTCCACTGTAACCTATTGTTGCAAACCATGGTCTCACTATTGTTATGGAGGGTGGGGAAACATACATACTTGAGTGTGGTAGGTAATGAGCCCTAAGAGCATTCCTAAAGGTTTTGATACCTATGTCTCCTCTAATTCCCCCTGTAGGATTTGATACCCAAATCTTAGAGTCATCTAAGGTCTTTGTAGTATACCAAAATTCACTCAAGTATTCTTTGTATTGAGTTAGGGTCCTGATAAATGCTTCCTTTAGGCAGCATTCGAAAATGAAGTCTGACACCTCTCTAAAGTAGTCTGAGTTTGGGTGTGAGGGATATAGAAGTGCAACTTCATTGTTGGTGGTGAAGGCAATCTCTTCAAAGATGAACTCAACCTGATCTGCAGGTAAGAAAAGGTTTGGGCTTTCGGGTTTGTCAAGAGTGACGGGTTCTTCTTTGGGAGTGATTTCAGGTGAAGAGGGTTTGTGTCATGATGAATCATCCATTACGGTTTTAAAGATTTGATCTGGTTTGAGGTGTGTGTTTTGTTTGTTCTTGATGGATTTGTGAGAATGAGGTGTTGAAAGGTTTATTGTGATTTATATGATTGATGAAATTACAAATTTGTTAATACAAATAATGTCTAAAAACGTTATTTATATTTTTTGACCTCTCATCGTTTTGATAATAACATAATGTAAAAACGTTTACGATAAAATTAATCGTTTACAAATTATTAATCGTAAAATTCCATTTCTAGGATTAGTAATCACTTAAGGTATGAACAAATAAATCTTTAAGCATGATTAGTGATCAAGAAAATATTTTTCTCTTATCCATTACATTTTTACAAAAGAATTTAACAAAATTAATTATACAAAATATTTTCTAATTAAAAGAAAAGTTTTATTAAAAACTTAAAATTTGAAATTCAAATTTTCCCCCTAAAATAGAAGGTTCCATACCAGATACAACTTTTCCCACAAAAAGACAAAAAGGGAGCGTTGTCTACTGGTCGGCCCCCTTATAGGCCTGGCGGCCCCCATATATATCAAGGACCGCCAGGACCGCCCCTAGTGACCGTTGAATTTTCCTGCCTATGAATACTGTTCCATTCCTTGCAGAAAATTAGACCTCTTTGCATGAAATTTTCAAATAACTTTCTCTCTCTAAAAATTTTCTTTCTCTCTCTAAATCTCTTGATCACTAACATTCTTAGATCTTGTTTTAAGTGATTTAATCTCTTCTTCTCATCTCTTCCCTCTCATTCAATTGCAAGAGAAGAACATTCATATTCGCCAAGAAACAAATTGTTACTTAGTGATCTCTCCTCTTTTCTTCTAAGTACCAAATATCTATTGTAATTATCTTGTGTATTTGTGTGATTCGGATCGTGTGTAAATCCGATAGTATAGATCTTGTGATTGTGTAGTGATTGTGAAGTGGTAGATTGGTTCTAGCTAGGATTAGGACTCGATATTTAGCTTAGTGTCAGAAAATAACTTAAGCAATGTGTAAACGATTTTCTCCGCCTAAAGGGAGCTTGTTGACATAGTGAAATCTTGAGTAGGATACTCGGGGAGTGGAGTAGGGCGAAGAGGTACTTCGTAGCCGATCCACTATAAAATCTTACCGTCTTGGTTTGATTGTTCCTTTCCTTATCTCTTCATATTTTTGTCATTGTTATTTAGCTTTAGTTTAGATTGTTATATTGTTTGTTCATATTGTGAATTGGTTAAACATACAACTCGAATCTAAATATTTTGAAAGCAAACTTTTAAAACATAAAACTAACTTGTAAACTATTCAACCCCCCTTTCTAGTTTCCACAATTGGTATCAGGAGCCAAGGTCACTCAAGATTTTTTAAATATACTGTATTTTAAAGCTTGGATCGATCTATAGATTCTGAAAAATATCTAGAAAGGCAATCTATGCAAAGACCACTACTTTTTGAAAGTGATTTATTTATTGGAAAAATAGATTCGAGACATATGTTAAATCAAAAGATCTAGATCTTTGGCATGTTATTACCAATGGTGATTTTCAACCTATTAAACAAAATCTAAAAACTAAGTTAGATGAGGTTATCCCTTTTGAAAAATAAAGTAATGATCTTAAAAAGAGACTTGCAAAAAATAGCGAAGCTAAAATGGTTATTTATAATGCTTTGCCTAGAAAAGAATATGAAAGAATTTTCTTGTGTAATACGGCAAAAGAAATTTAGAAAACATTATTAATCACTCACCAAGGTAATAGTCAAGTCAAAGATAATAAGATCGACCTTTTGGTTCAACAATATGAACAATTCATAATTTCCGAAGACGAATCTATAGATAGTGCTTTTGCTAGATTTAATACTATTATCACTAGTCTAAAAGCTGTTGATGAAGGTTATTCTAGCCAGAACTATGTTAGGATGTTTCTTAGGGCTCTACATCTTAAATGGAGAGCAAAGGTCACAGCGATTGAAGAGTCGAAAGACTTAACGTCACTATCTCTTGATGAACTTATCGGAAACCTCAAAGCTCACGAAATGATCATTAAGAAAGATTCTGAAATAGTCAATGAAAAAGTTAAAAGGAAATCCCTTGCTTTAAAGGATAGGAAAGAATCTAGTGATGAAGAGTGTTTGACTTCTGGAAGTGAAGACGAAGAGTACGTCATGGCGGTAAGAGACTTCAAGAAGTTCTTCAAAAGAAGAGGAAGATTCATGAGACAACCTCGGAACGACAAAAAGACGTTCCAAAGAAGCCGAGACAACAAAAATGGTAAAAGTGATAGAAAATGCTTTAGATGCGGCGACCCGAATCATCTTATTGGAGAATGTCCAAAGCCACCGAAAGACAAGAACCAAAAAGCTTTTGCCGAAGGTTCTTAGAGTGATAGCAGTAAAGAAGATGACGAGAAGGTCAAAAACAAAAGATTAAAAGCCGCTAGAACTAGTTTAGAAAAGGAAATTAGTATTCTTAAGGAAAAGGTGTCTACACTCGAGAAAAATAAGGGAGTTGATCTCAAATGTGTAAAATATCATATGCTTAAAATTAAAAATGAAAAGCTTAAAGAGGAAGCTCTTAAACTAACCAAGTTTGCAAAGAGCACACATTGCTTAAATGAAATGCTAAATAATCAAAAACCCTTCGGAGAAAAGTTAGGTTTAGGGTTTAATTCATTTGAAGCATCATCTAGTAAAACTAAAGAGATAAAATTTATGAAAGCCCTGAAAAAGGCGTCCTCTGATGGAGGTCCCATAAATATGGGCGGCCCCCTTAATGTGCAAGCGGCCCCCAAAGCAAATATGGTACCGCCACGAGGAACTACGCCTAGATCTGAGAAAAGTGTGTCTTTTCAAAAATCTATTTTGGGTCCTAGACCAAAACACATAATAGTAAACAATTTCAAAGTTCCCGTTGCTAGTGATAATGAAGTTAAACAATTTTATAAGCCATTGTCAAAACCTGGAGTTGGATTTTCAAAACCTAATTTTAGATCAAAAACTCCACCACCTAGAAGAGTCAATCATTATCGTCCTAAAACACCGCAACCAAAAAGAAATGTTGGTCAACAAAATCAACCTCGTAGCTTTCCCGTAACTTGGAACAACTTCCCACGTCAAAGTTACATGCCATGGGAAATGTTTCTTCCATTTCCACATCCCAACCAATTGCAAGGGATGTTTAGCACTAACAACTTTGGACCCATGAGATATTGGGGACCAAATGTTTGAGGTGTTACCTTATATAAATATATATACCTTAGAGTTGACTTGGAACCCGATGAGTGGATAAAGGATATCGGATGCTCCAAACACATGATGGGTAACCGAAAGCTCTTCTTAAGCTACAAGGCATACAACGAAGGTAATGTTATTTTTGGTAGCAATCTTCGCGGTAACATCATTGGCAAAGGTACGATTTCAAATGACTCTCTCAAAATAGATAATGTAGAACATGTAGATAATTTAATATTTAACTTGTTGAGTATAGGACAAATATATAATAATAAGTGTAGAGTAACTTTCTTTGAACATGATAGTGAAATCACTAAGGATGGTAAGGTCATAGGTAGAGGTATTAGGAAGAAAGGCTTATATGTGATGAAATAAGCCTAAGGACCAAATTTTTCTAGCAACAATTGATGAAAATTCCATGTTGTGGCATAGGAGATTAGGTCACGCAAGTATGCATCTCATTCAATTGTTAGCATCTAAGGAATTAGTTAGAAACTTACCTAAGCTTAAGTTTGATCAACACTTCTATGATGCTTGCAAAATTGGAAAGCAAGCTCACGCTAGTCATAAGGCTAAGAATATAGTCTCAACAACTAGATGCTTAGAACTCCTTCATATGGATCTCTTTGGTCCATCTGTCGTACTGAGTTACGGAGGAAACCGATACACCTTAGTCATAGTAGACGACTACTCTAGGTATACTTGGACTAGATTCCTTAAGGACAAAACCGAAGTTTTTGATCAATTTGAAATATTTAGTAAGAAAATTCAAAATGAATTAGGATGTACAATAGTGTCAATAAGAACCAACACGGTAGGGAATTTGATAATGAGGTGCAATTTGGAGATTTTTGTAATGCCAATGGAATTACACATAACTTCTCAGCTCCACGCACTCCTCAATCAAATGGCGTGGTTAAAAGGAAAAATAGGTAAGGATACTTTAAGAAATGAGTAGGACTATGTTGAATGAGCAATCGTTACCATAAAAGTTTTAGTGTAACGCAGTAAACACTTCAACATACATTCTCAACCGAATCCTAATTAGAGCCATCTTAAACACCCCTTACTACTCTTAAAAGGTATGGAAACCTACTGTATTTACTTTAGAGTATTTGAAATAGTGATTAATTTTTAAACACTAAAGACTACCTTACAAAGTTTGACCTAAAGTCATATGAAGGTATCCTTTTAGGTTACTCGCAAAATAGTAAAGCCTACATCATCCTTAACAAACATACTGGTAAAGTCAAAGAATCACTCAACGTGACATTTGACAGACTCCTACACCCCTCTAAGACATCACCCGTTGTGGATGATGACTTAGATGAAGAAGAAGCAATTAGGTTACCGAAAAGAAACAACCTAGAAAGAACATTGGAGGATGAAACTTATGAGATTGACGATATCAATATAAAGAATCTTAACCATCCATTGGAAAATATCATAGGAAACCTTAACCAAAGAACCCTTAGATCACAAGCCCAAAACCAAAGTAACTACTTTTGTTTTATATCAACTATAGAACCAAAGAATGTGAATGAAGCCTTAGGAGATGAAAGTTAGATAGTCGCTATGCAAGAAAAATTAAATCAGTTCGTTGCTAACAACGTTTGGGAGTTAGTTCCATAACCTAGGAATATGTCAATCATAGAAACTAAGTGGGTGTTTAGAAATAAGTTAGACGAGAATGGTATTGTTTCTCGAAATAAGGCTAGGTTAGTTACTCAAGGCTATAATCAACAAGAGGGCATCCATTATGTTGAAACTTATGCCCTAGTTGCTAGACTTGAGTCTATTAGGATATTATTAGCCTATGCTTGTGCTTTAGATTTTAAACTATTCCAAATGGATGTAAAATTGCATTCCTGAACGGTTTTATCAATAAGGAGGTATACGTGGCACAACCTCCAAGATTCATTGACTTTGAAAAACCGGATCATGTTTTAAAACTAAAGAAAGCTTATACGGTCTTAAACAAGCACCCAAAGCTTGGTATGATAGATTAAAGGCTTTTCTGTCAACGACATTATATTCGGCTCGACTTGTCAAGACATCTGTGATGAATTTGCCAAAATCATGCATGAGGAGTTCGAGATGAGCATGATGGGTGAACTTAACTTCTTCCTTGGACTACAAATAAAACAAATGGAAGATGGTATTTTCTAAACCAATGAAAACCCCCATGTCCTCCGATACCAAACTCACGAAAGACAAAGAGTATGAGTCGGTAGATAGTACCAAGTATCGAGGCATGATAGGTAGTTTATTATACCTAACGGCAAGTAGGCCCGATATCATGTTTAGTGTCTGCCTTTATGCCTGCTTCCAAGAGACTCCCAAACCTCTCACCTTGAAGCAGTTAAGCGTATCTTCTGATACATTAAAGGCACTACGCACTTAGGATTATGGTATCCTAAGGGGACCGGCATAGAAACAGTAGTATATAATCATGCGAGAGATTATGTGGACTGAAAGAGCACTAGCGGTATTTGTACGTTCGTGGGATGTTGTTTGACATCTTGGTTCTCGAAGAAACAAACCACTCTTGCTATATCCACTACCGAACCCGAATATGTAAGCGCCGAAAAAGCATGTCAACGAGCACTATGGATGAAACAAGCTCTTATCGACTACGACGTTCGACTCGATGACGTCCCGATCATGTCCTACAATAAAGGCGCGATTGACCTTAGCAAAAACCCGGTGCAACATTCTCGTACTAAACACATCAAAATACGTTACCACTTTCTTAGTGATAATGTCTAGAAAGGACATATCTCAATCAAAAAAGTACCGTCCATCGATAACATCGCCGACATTCTTACAAAACCCCTTAAACGTGAATCGTTTAACTATCTACGTCTTGGTTTAGAAATGATGGAACACATTCCATAAATCATACTAGTCTGCTTCTCTTTCTTTTGTCTCAATTCTAGTCTGAGTTCCATTACGTGTCGTGACAACTTAAAATACTTCATCTGAAGCACTTTAAGTACTTTTAATTCGCGAAATGCAAATTAAAATGTCACTCCTCATTGTAAAATTTTCATCAAAACCAAGTCCAAATTCCCTCACTAAGGGCGACCCCCATATCCTCGGCGGCCCCCCAATATATTTGGGACCGCCTAACTATATGGGACCGTCATCAGAAAGTCGTATATTCCTCACTTAGTCAAAAAAATTCAACTCGCTAAACCAAACACACCCCTTCTTCTCTGCAGCGACGAACACGAATAAAAAAACCAAAAACTCAAAATCAACCATTAAAACACTAATTAAAGTCCAAATCAACACCAAATAACCCAAAACTCAAATCAACCATTTCATCTATTTTCTTTCAATTTGAGTTTAGGGTTCATGATGAACACTAAAAATTAAAATTAGGGATTTTTCATTCTTCTTTCAATTTGGTACAATTAGGACTACTAGGATACACTGTATAACTAATATGCTTCCCGTAGACATAGGATTTGCATATATTAGTGAGTTTGTCAAAAAATTGATTTCAAACCAAAACCCCAATTTTGTTTTCAAACCACTCACGTTAGGAACATAATAAAATTGTTGATTGTTAATACAACTTAAAAACGTATTTAAACACATACATAATGATCTCATAAACAAAGGTCGAGATACATAACTCATATGTATTTTTTTGACATGTTTGGATGGGCAAAATCAAACTAAGGAGCGTTTGGATTAACTTTTAGGATTTTGTACTTTAGGTCGAGTTAATCGTTACTCCATATTTGTCATACTTAGGCACACACTAGATACCTATTTCAGTGAGAAAACCTTAATAAAACTGGCACTCTTTTAATTAGGTGAAATGACTTTGGAAGAAGAACTACGGTACACCAAATCATACGTTCCAACAATCTCAGATGAAAATTATCTTCCCAATAACTTAAAACCCTCTATTCAAAACCTTGAGTGTAGATCAATTCATGAAGGTCGTTCAATATCTTCTGAATATACTAAATATGATAATATTCAAATCAAGTTTCAAATTATCAAACTACAAACTATATATGAACTCCATGAAGGGATTTGCCTAACACTTCTGCTTGAATTTTATTCTTCAATAGAAATTACTAGAGATAATGATCAAAATATCTTTTTGAAATTCTGGGCATTAAAAAGAACATTCAAATTTTCACTAGAGTCATTTGCCTCAATTCTTTCCATTCCATGTAAAGGAGATATTCTTACTCTGAAGATTCATCTCTCGATTCTTTGATGACACACCTTACCAAACACACATTCCAACACCAAATGAAATAATTCAATCAATCACAACAACTGGACAAACCATCTTTCCAAACAAAACTCTCAAAGAAGAACTTTATCATGACATGAGATCTTAGAATGAAATCATTCAAGATAATGTCTTTGGAACTCAAAATAACTCGAATTTTCTCCAAACATCATCATGTCACATGATGTATAGCATTCAAACTAGTACTTCCTTTAACTTTGCTTATTTTCTAACCAAACGAGTTGAAAAGATTAAAAATCAACCAAACTCTCCAATGCCATATGGAATGATTCTAAATCGTCTATATGATTACCTCATCAAAATTAATCCACATCTATAAAAATCAAAATATATATCATATTGGCCATCTATGAAACCTTGAGTTCATCCTAGTCATCTTCAAGCAATTATCTCTAATCTTCTAAAGAAGTTTCAAGTAATGATTCGAATTCTATTTGAGATATTTCTATTAAGTATTATTGCTAGACATACGTACTATTATTATTGCTATGTAATAACCTCTATCTCAGTTATTCTAGTACGTGTATAACTTGTCTTAGCCATTATTATTTCATGCTTGCTATATGACACTTTATGGACCTTTATGTCATTTATATGCTTCTACTTGGCCCCATTGCATGAGTTTCTCTTCTCTTTTAGCTAGATTATGTGATTCTTGAAGAGATGGAAATGCCACAATCATCCTTCCAACCCTCTTAGGTTATTTTGAAAAACGATTAACTTTTGGAAAATTTCGTAAGCCTCCAGAGAACGGCCCCCAAAAATGGAGGGCGGCCCCCTAATATATATGGGACCGCCTAAGGTTTATGGGACCGCCATCAGGGGAACCACGAAATTTTCCTGTCTCCTCTTTTTCTGCAACTTTGACCCTATTCCCCTTAGGTCCAGCCATTCTTTCCTTTCTAAACAAAACACTTCTTAGAATCTTCATTCTCCAATACCATGCCTTTCCCAAAACTCCTCTATATATGAATAACATTCTTCTCCATCTCAATCACCTCTTCTCTTCTAAATCTTTCACTTCTCCTCAAGATCTCAATGTCATCCTCTAGCAAATCTCCTCGTGACTACTCACGAAAATACCAAAGGGCCATTCTCGAACCTTGGAGACAAAGTCATGGTCTTCCTCCTTCACCACCTTCTCCTCCACCAAATAGGACTACTCCTACCTCTCCTATCTCAAATAACTCTCTCTCATCCTCTTCACCTCCACAAAACTCAACTCAAAACCTAAATGAAATTCATCACCTATCAAATCTGCTTGACATTAACCTCCAACAAGCAATTGAAGCCACAAATCCTTCACCTCCTACCTCACCATATATCCCTCTACTTTCTTTAGAACAAGTAAACTTTCATTCGGAATTTTGTCATTGTTGCTTGGAAACCCGAAATCTATTTGATACATTGAAAGATAACCTTAATCATATCAAATCTCTTATCATTGGTCCTTCCACTCAATTTCCATCCTCAATAACAACCTCCTCACCATAATTGAGCACTCTCAAAAGCTCAAACAACCCATCTTTTGATTATGGCATCTTCTACACTTCAAGAATCCACTAGTGTAGATCTATGCCTTATTATGTCTTTATTTTATGTCGCATGAATGTATTACTTGCATTTGCTGTTGTATGAGTTTCTTGATTGTTGAATGAAACTCCTTTTTGGGTGACTTGAATCCAATGTGTTGTTTAAATGATATTTGTCTTGCACTTGTACCTCTAACTTTGTCTTGCAGCAAAAAATTCTCGTAAGATCGATCCCTTGGTGCCTTGAACAAGGGGGAGCATACATCAAGGGAGAGTTTTGATATCGTCAATTTCTTTCTTCCTACAACTACTCGACGGTCATCCTTTTTGAATTCGACAAAAAGGGGGAGAAATAGAATAAAACTCATTAATAATGTGTAATTGTTAATTCTATACAAAATTAGTTTATATTTTGTCATCATCAAAAAGGGGGAGATTGTTAATATAAATAATGTCTAAAAACTTTATTTATATTTTTCGACCTCTCAATGTGTTGATAATAACAAAATGTAAAAAACGTTTACGATAAAATTAAATGTTTACAAATTATTAATCGTAAAATTCTATTTCTAAGATTAGTAATCACTTAAGGTATGAACAAACAAATCATTAAGCATGATTAGTGATCAAGAAAATATTTTTCTCTTATCCATTACATTTTTACAAAAGAATTTTACAAAATTAATTATACAAAATATTTTCTAATTAAAAGAAAAGTTTTATTAAAAATTTAAAATTTGAAATTCAAAATTTCCCTTCAAAATGGAAGGTTCGATAGCAGATACAACATTCTCCACAAAAAGACAAAAAAATGAGCGTAGTTTACTGGGCGGTCCCCTTATAGGCCTGGCGGCCCACAGATATATCTGGGACTGCCGGGATCGCTCCTAGTAACCGTTGGATTTTCCTGCCTATAAATACTGCTCCATTCCTTGTAGAAAATCAGATCTCTTTGCACGAAATTTTTAGATAATTTTCTCTCTCTAAAATCTTCTTTTTCTCTCTAAATCTCTTGATCACTAACATTCTTAGATCTTGTTTCAAGTTATCTAATCTCTTCTTCTCATCTCTTCCACCCATTCAAGTGCAAGAAAAGAACATTCGTATTCGTCAAGAAACGAATTGTTATTTAGAGATCTCTCTTCTTTTCTTCTAAGTACCAAATCTCTATTGTAATTATCTTGTGTATTTGTGTGATTCAGATTGTGTGTAAATCCGATAGAGTAGATCTAGTGATTGTGAAGTGGTAGATTGGCTCTAGCTAAGATTAGGAATCGACATTTAGCTTAGTGTCGGAAAATAACGTAAGCGACGTGTAAACGTGTTGGGAATTAAAGGTTTACACTTTGTACTACCAAGCCAAAAGTTTGTACTGCTTGAGTTATAACTAACAGTACTAACCAGTTAGTACTGCTAGAGTAAAGTCAATACTGCCAGTATTATCTTAACACCGGTGAAGGACTTAACACTGTTGCATGAAGATTAAGACTGTTGAAGAGATAAAGACGTATTTAGTGATATGTATAGACTTATTCAATGTATATCTTATATAGTTAGAAGATATGTTCATATCTTGTAGAATTTTAGAAGATTTGTAGTTATCTTGTAAAGGACTCCTTGGTGTATAAAAAGAGATCCTAGGTTATGGTTTTACATCATCACATCATAGACACATTCATAGCTTCAAGGTTGTAAACCCTAGTACTAGACAGAGTACTCGTATTATTCATCATAATAATATTAGAGCTTTTTGATTATATCATTGTTCATACAGTTTACTACATTGTTCATACAAATCACTGTTACATTGATATTCTTCTAAGTATTAAAGAGTAGATTCCGCATACTCTTTAGTATTAACAAAGTTTTTAGCATAGTTGTCTTGAATCTATTCAATACAACTAAGCCTTTTACAAGGTTAGCAAGATCTGAGTTGGGATTAACAAGTGGTATCAGAGCTTGTGTTCTGAAACTTTGATCTTGAAGAAACTAACAAGAAGATCTCTTTACTTACAAGGAAGAGATGGATTAAGAAACTGCCTAAACCAATACTACTACAAAGTTGCCCCTTCTCAAACAAGGTGAATATGATATGTGGAAGCTAAGAATT
>BQNB010046513.1:0-43652 GCA_026074375.1 Tanacetum coccineum
GACTTGATTTCTTTAAGACTGTGCATGCATCTACTTCTTGAAAGTTGTGTCTTCTCTTGAATGTTAGAAGTTGAACACGAAGAAACTGTGACATTCTGAAGAACACTTGAAGATTGTGTTTGCAAATTGGTATTTGACATTTTGATGAAGTTGTGAATGGATATCGGATCTTAAGTGTTATGAAGTGTTGATTGTATTGTGGTGTGAGAGAATGCAATTAACTTCCACAGGATTTTACAACTCTATGATTAAAACCTAGAAGGAAAAAGATTACTTGTCGGGATTTTACAAAATCAATAGAAAAACCGTGAAAGTAGACTTGACATATTTCGCTTGGCTAAAAAAACGTATTTCGCTTCAAAAAATTGCACATTTTGCTTAAATACTGAGAATTGCATATTTCGCTTGAAACAACATATTTCGCTTGAAATTAATCTTGCATGTTTCGCTTGTAATTAAACATGTTTCGCTTGGACTCAATACTGCATGTTTCGCTTCACCTTCTGAACATATTTCGCTTGAAAATTAACTGTCATATTTCGCTTGATGTTGAACATATTTTGCTTGAGTGTTTAAAACATATTTCGCTTTAAATTCTAAACATATTTCGCTTGACATTACACGTGCATATTTCGCTTGACACTCAAACGTACATGTTCCGCTTGAAATCACACCTGCATATTTCTCTTAGCACATAACGTACATATTCCGCTTAACAAATAAACCTACATGTTTTGCTTCACCTGTTACATATTCCGCTCGGTGTCACTATCTAGTGAAGGACCACTTAACTAACAAACAAGTTGTCCTATTCTTTGTGAAGCAAAAAAAATGGATCTTGGTTCCCTTGGCTTAACCGGTTTGGGACCACAAGAGGATAAGAAAAACCACAAATAATCCCCGAAATAAGCAATCAAAAAACTAAGAAATAAGCTCGAAATAAGCTAGGAATAAGCTCGAAAATTTGCAACAAAAGTGAAGAAAACTAAGAGCCTAGTTTGAACGTGACCCTTGTGACTTGTTGTAAGTCGAACCAAAGTCACCTCGTCTAGAAGAAAAAGAAGAAAATAAGCCGAATAAGCTTAACAAGCATATAATCTAAAAAGAAAAGGTAAACCGTGAGCTTATGGTATCAAATAAGCTATGATTTAAATGAGACCAAAGAAAGGGAATCGAAAAGCAACCAAATAATCGAATAAGCCTTTGAACCGTGAGCTTATTAAGAGAAATAAGCCACGGTTTGCTTATGTAAACCACAAAAATCAAACACTAAATACCCCTTGGCGAGTGATACCACATGTTGGCCTTTAAATCCTTTCACAACTTAATAAGCAAACTCGAATAAGCCTTGAATAAGCTTTAAAGGAGCTGGCAAAGAAGAAAGAAAAGTAGAGAGAGAAAAGAACTAGGAAAGTTAGATTAGAGAGAGAAAGGTGAGCTATAAGTGTGTGAAAATGCAACCAACACTCTCTCCATGTGTGGAGAGGGTTCTTTTATACCCTTAGCCATTTACTTGGCACATGGGCTTTTCTACTTGGGCCGGGCTTGGCTAAACTTAGGCTTTGAGCCCGAAACACGGACAATATTAGATTACAATCCAAGCCCGTTGAACCCGACTAGCCTATTACAATACAAGACCTAGTTTGACTTTATAAGACCGATAACATTCTTGTTTGACTTAATATATATAAGGCTAACAAATGCCTAGTGCAAATCCAATGCTTGTGGATTTGAATGAAATGGAAAATGTTTTCAAAAAATTGTTTGAGTTACTAGAAAAGAATTGTAAACGAGAAAGCATTTTCTATACGTCTAAAGAAGAACTTCGATTAATCGATGTTTGTGTAGAAGCGAAATTAATTCTTCGAGAATGGCATGTCTATTTTGAAGTCTTTCAGAATCGATTTAAAAGAGATGTAAAAGAAATGAAAGATGTTTTTGTTTCAGTGGAAAATGATCTTGATGAAACTTTCAAACAAAATGAGCTTTTCAAGGATCAACTCTTGGAAGCATCCTTAGCTGAAGATATCAAGAATCTTGTCATAACCTCTTGTGTGGAAATAAGGAATAAGGATTTACATGATGAAACTGAAAGAATTTCAAAAGAGTCAAAAGATGTTTCAAATGAGAGTAAAACAGCTGATACGGTTTGTAATGATGCATTTGAAGTCACACAGTAATTGTCAAAAATAATTGTTGAATTAGAAAAAGATTTGTCAAAATTTGAGGCAAAGAGTGTTGCTTTTGAAATCGCACTTGAGCACAAGTCTCGAGAAAATAATTCTTTGAAAACGTTGCAAAAAGTAAATGAGAATTTTATGGCATCATTAAAAATCAAGAATGCTCATTTGAAACAGACTTATAAAGATTTGTTTGATTCGGTTCAAAGGTCAAGAGTTGAGACTAATCATTGTGATGAAGTCAAAGTTAAGGTCAGTTTTGATGAAATTGAAACTAGAGACATTGAGTTGGAATATCAAGTGGCGTCATTAATTAAGGAGAATGAACACTTGAAGTTGACTTACCAAAGCTTGTTTGATTTAATCAAAAAGTCACGGGTTCAAACAAAAACTTCAAATGTAACACAAAACAAGGCAGAAAATCTGAAGTCTCAATTGTTTGAATTTGCTGAAACTAAGTTCAATAACATTTTCGGAAAGATTAAATTTTTCAAAAAGAAGCAATTGGATATTTCTGAAATTAACAAGGAATCGGGGGAGAAATAGAATCTTATTGAAAACGAAACAAGTGTTTTTCAAATAAAGATTGATGAGCTGGAAAAGTCTTTAGCAAAACAAATAAAAGAAAATTATGATTTGTTGATAAAAATTGATAATCTTGAGAATATTTTCGCTGATGAAGAAAAAAAGGCAACATTGGGGAAATTGAATGCTTTTGATAATGAAAATTATGATTTTGAATCAAAGGTTATTCATCTCGAAAAAATCATTGCTCAAAAGTCAAAAGATTTTGATGATGTCAATCTTGAATTGTCAAACAGAACAGCCAAATTTGAGGTGTATTTTGAAAAACTTGAAAAAACGAAAGTTGTTCTTGAACGACAATTGGCTCGTAAGGTTGATGATTCTAAAGCCAAAAAAGATCGTTTTTTGAAAGAAATTAATCAATTAAGGACTCAACTTGAAAGTCTGAAAGGGAAGCGTGTGGAAACAAAGCTTGATAATTCTTCAATTTTAGGAAAACCACCGTTACTTAACAATGAAAGAGATCAACTTTTGAAACAAATTGCATCTTTGGAATCAAAATTGGCATCACAAGATATTCATTCTTGTCAAAAAGAATATCATGAGTTGAGAACTTCGTATAATGCTTTAAAAGTGAAGTTTGATTCTCTTAATCGGAAAAAATGGAACATCAATGTTTCAAAATCTTCAAAACCTAAAGAAAGTGTTTCGGAAAAGGTTCACACGGGTGAATCCTCAAAACCGTTTTTAAGAAGGGTTTCTCAGTTTACAACCTATTCTTTACAAAAAGATAGGAAGTTTTCTAAGAAATCTCAAAGTTTTGAAACATTTTTTCCTCAAAAGGGTTTTAAGACAAGAGCTTCAAATGCAAAGAATCAATCTTTTGAAACATCACACTCTTGTTTTACACCGGTAAAACAAGTGTGGAGGCCAATTAAGGAATCTCAAACTTTTGAAGCATCTACTTCTCAAAAGAGTTTTAAGACAAGTACTTTAAAAGGAAAGAATCAAGTTTTTGTTACTCCACATTCTCGTTTTACACCGGTAAAACAAGTGTGGAGACCAAAGCAAAGTCATTCGAAATCTTTCAAATATTCCAAATCAGAAATGTTTTTACTGCAAAACAAGAATGACTTGGCTTTGAAAAATAAAAACAATGGAAGATTGTCAAACGCTTCTAAAACGAATTTCCAGAATGATACATCAAATGGTAACAATAAATGGAAATTTTCTTCACCAACAAGATTTAAAACTCCACATGAAACACCGAGTTTCAAAAATCAATGGAAAATCAAGAGGAATTTTAAATCTCCGTTGATTCCGCGAGAGCTGTTTTCAAATGAAACACCGGTTTCAAGCTCTCGTAGGAACTCAACATCCTTTAATCGAATTGACATACAACTTTAAATGGTTTCAAAAACTTGCAGACCTGTTAGCACCGTGCTTAAATGGGTTCCAAAGGTTGTTGTCTAAATTCGATGTCAATGGCTTGTTATTAAATTTCAGATAACAACCCGATTTTCAAATAAAAGAAAAGTGTACGTTTCAGTATGCTTTATCTTCAACAGAAGAGAAATCTTCTTTTTCCCAAGCAATTTTTTATTAAAATCTTTTCAAAAGGTATGCTCGGGACATACGACTTCTAAGTAAATGTCAGCTTAGGACTCGTTCTTCAAATAAAGGAAAGTGTATATTTTTGTGCATTTATCCTAACAACCAGAAGCTTTCACCTTCTCGGACTTGAGTTTAGCTCAAGTAAATGTTTTTGAAAATGTTGAACATAATTTTTTAAGATTTTATCAAAAAGATTTTTCAAAATCTTTCAAAAATTATGTGTTTAACACTCCCTTCTCTCGATACTTTCAAAATTCGAATCCTTTTTTATAAATTAATCATATTTTGAGGAGGAGATTTTCAAAATCAAGCGTTTAATGTTGAACACAATTTTCAAGAATTGTTCAAAAAGATTTTTAAAATCTTTCAAATTGTGTTTTCAACACTCCTTTCCTCGTTAACTCATTTGATATATTTTTGAGAGGGAGTATAAAGGAAAATGTTTTGAACAAATGAATAATAATCGATTTAAAAGTAGTTGTTGTCAAGTGTGTTTATATCGATAAGCGTGCAAATGGTAAAGATTGTGTCTGGTTACGACCGTTTCCTAAAATTAACAGGATGGGGAGTGAGCAATCTACTGACGATACGTTTTAGATATCGACATACTTTGACGCAACTAGTTTTTCAAATTTGTTTAGGACATTCAGAAAGGTTCCAAATCATAATCATGCTATATCCGTTTTCTCCTATGTGTTTTCAAAATCTCATATAGCTATTTTAATCCATTGATATCAAAAATATCATATGGTATGCTATTTTTAAGGGGGAGAAAATTGGACTAAAATGTGATCAAGAAAGATAAATGTTTAAGTGTGTGGAATAACAAAGTGATCTAAAAGACTCAAAGTGCAATCAACTCTTTCCTCCATGTGCAAAATAATTTTGAATAAAATAATTTTGCATTATCCGAACTTGTCATGCGTAGGGGGAGTATTTTCTCAAAAGTGAAACTTTTCTAAGTGTTAAATATTTTGATTTATATCAAACACTTGACTGATGTTCAAATGGTTTTATGGCTTTCATCTTAAGATACCCATCATACCAGCTACCTCACAATGATCATAGGAAGAAATAAGGTGGCAATGTTAGGTATTATCCCCCATTGGTGATCAACCAATACGGAAGGGAATTACCCAGGGGACTTCATAGATAGAATATAAGTCCTTAGGTATAATGGAGTTGAATGTGAATGGGGAATAATGTAACTAGGCAGTGAGCGATCTTTGGAAACAATCACAACATGTTGATAGTTAATGAGTCTTGGTGTAACATTGAAGGGGTTGAAGAATGAAAAAGGAATGATGTGCAGAGGGTGAAATGAAAGAGCCCTCACAAAATTAGTTAGAAACCGGTGTCAATACATAATCCTATCGATATCACAAAGAATGTTATTTGGTATTTGGAGATAAGACATCATGGGGCCCAGTGATGCAGTGGGTAATGCAAAACCCTTCCCAGCCACTTCAAGATTTCTCTCAAAAGAAATCATGTTTCATTGTCACGGAGATTAAATGCATAATCTATGACATCTCACTCCGAGATTGTTGGATATGAAAAAGGTGGCGTCTGATCAGCCTCTATACACAAAAAACCAAAACGCACTTATTGAGTCTAGAGCCAAATGAGATCAAATCATAAATCTCACATAGGACACAAAAGTACATTTGTATTAAACATCAAAGATACAAAAAGTACAAGAGTCGCTTATATGTCTATGTGACAGTGCATGTCTTAGTGAACATTGACCGTGAACAATCAAGGTGATACTTAAAAATAAGTATTTTCACAATATTGAATGGAAATCTTTAATGTGCTAACATCAAGACAACGCTGAACGTAGGTCACTAATTTGAAAATGATTGTTTAATGATTCAATTAGTGTTAACTAGTAATCTAAGTGATATAGTAGTTATCGTGTTCTTTCGGAATTTGTTTTCAAAAAACACAAATAACATTTCCTTGATTTATTCAAGTGAAGTGTTGGATTACCAAGGTTACTTATGATGTCACAATATTAATGAGGAAAGATTGTTGGAATTAAAGATAGTAGTTGACTCTCATGCTTAGACCGCACTTCACACATGACTTCACTATCAAATATTCAGGCGTAACAAGATTATGATTATGTTTAATGGTCATCAAATATAATCAGGGGGAAGAGAAGTGTTCTAGCTGAATATTTCAATAGAGCGCAGCAATTAGGGGGACAAAATGTGTACATCCGGGAATTAATTAACTTTGGTGTATACAACATCCGGGACTTAATTGACTTTGGTGTATACAACATCCGGGACTTAATTGACTTGAAGGTTATAGTTTCATTCTTCTATAAGTTGTTTGTGTGAAGTATGTGCATACGAATGGTTGTTTATTTAGGGGGAAGCAATTGAGGGGAAGATACATTTATGTACAACGACATCAACAACATCTCTACCTTCCAGAATCAAGAACACCGTCATATTCATTCCTTCATATCTCATACTCAAAGTTCAAAGATACACTTCCGCAACTATGATAAATCAAAGAACTCACTTCCTCAAATCATCAAGTTATTGATCAAGACAAAAGTTCTACATGAGAAAGATTGTAAGTTGTCAGGAAAGTATAAGTATGTTGGTTAGAAGCTTCAAAAGATAAAATCAAGATGGATTCATGGTAAAGAATGATGATATGATAAGATCTCAAAGGTAAAAGGATAATGGAATGATCAACATCAAGATCAAGATCACTAGAGCATGATTAGAACAAGACCACCATAACACAACAAGACTCAAGACAAACGAGCTTTAAAGATAAAAGATCAAGGTCACAAAAGAGATCTCAATGATCATCCTTTAGGGGGAGATTGTTACAAATAAGAAAATGATGATCATTAATGCAATCAAAGAGAGATCTCAATGATCGTCCCTTGGGGGAAGATTGTTAGGAATGATAAAAGTGACGATCTTATTGAGATAAATGTCTTGTAATAAATAGAGAAATAATATTATGTAATAGGTTAGGTGATAGGCTCATGACTTAAATAAAGTCACAAGACCTGATAAATAGCCAAAAAGCTAAGAAACAAGAGCTCCTTGCTCTTCTTGTAAAATGGGTATAAATACCCCACCACCACCTCATTTGTGAGGTGTGTCTTCTAAGGTGTCTCCTAAGTGTCTTCTAATCTCATTCTTATCTTTTCTCTAATCCTCCTCCTCCCTCTTTCTCTCTCTACTTTCTAATATTTCTCTCTCTAGAATAAATAAACACACAACACCTAAACACATACTCTATTGCTTATTGATCCTAAATTCAAGACCTAACATAGTGGATCATCACTCTAAAGATGAGAGTGGAAAGGGTTTAAACGGGAGGTTAACTAACCGGCGTAGTTAGTTAATAAGCAACATGTAAAGGCGATTTGGGTGTAATCCTAAAATTTACCAATTTAAACAAGTTACTCCATCTAAATCCATAGTACTTATCATTGCGGTCTCGAGTGATATACCAAGCCAAGTACTAAAGTCTACAACATCACCGACTCACTCATAATTTGTGGAATTTGGGTAAACATTTAGAAACGGAAAGGTTAAATCCTCACAATTATCTAACAAGGGTTATTGTGTGCGCGTTATGTATAAAGTAATTTCACAAAAGTATGCTTGAATTTTTTTTAAATTTAAGCATAATTTAAGCATTTTAGTGTGAAAATTATGACAAGTAAACATTCTAATTCCATCCCCCACTTGAATTATATAACGTCCTCGTTGTATATATAAAACATTAAATACGGGAATTTAAAAAGAATTAGAATGAGAAACTCCCCTGATATTTGCTTGGTAGATTCTCCAAGTTGCGTTTATGAGCAAGATTGTGTGCTGAAAAAGTGTCTGAATCCTAGCATGAACAGCACATACATAGAATTCCAGAAAATAAGCATTCTACCAACTTCATTGATATTTCTTTCTCGAGGTCCTGTATAAAATATAGGAAGAACAAGTGCATTCCTATCTTGATACCCACGGTTAATTTAAACTAAACTAAACAAACTAATTATGGGTCAGACTGGTAGATACAATGTATCAGTTTAGTGAATACGCCGTATTCAAAATCTGACAATTTTTTTTAAAGTGCAATATAATAAAGACTGATAACGTCTAGACAATCAATACGCCGTGTGGTATGGAGCGGATACGCCGTATTGATGTCTGGGAAGACAAACTCAATAACAAAATTAAATAACAATCCGGGTTGTCTCCCGGGAAGCACTTTTGTTTACAGCGAAGTCTTTAAGTTAGACTTTTCTTCAGCTTCCTTCTCACGTTGTATTATCATCTTGTTCCCATTCTTGCTTTTAGTGTGAATGTCCTTATCAAGTTTCGTATCATATCATGAACTATTGTACTGAACTTACTGCCAGGCTTGATTCTATCACAAACAAACCAAAATGTCATATCATAATATACATGCAAAAATATGGGAACCTGTTTAATAGTTAGATACATCATGACACAAATAATAATAAATGTACAGATATAGACAAAATATAAAGGTAGTAGGGATCATGGGTCTGGCTGCTGTGGGTACTGCTGAGCTGCGGAGGTGCTGGCACCGTCAGTCCTCTGCCTAGTGCGTCTTTGGAATGCTAAAGGTGAGCTCCCTCGGAAAGTCCCATCGAATGCCTGATGTGTCAGCCCACTAGCATCCATCAACTGCGTCATACATGTCCTCATCCATGTGGAGAATCTTCCCTGATCGGTCATTGATCTCTCCACAAGTCCACGCAAGCTCCCTACATCTCTACGCAGTCCCTGCACATCCTCCTCTAATCTCCCTAATCTCTGAGGCACAGTCCTAGCAACAGCTAGAGATGGTGGTGGTGGCTGTTGAGGTGCATGTATCGGTGTCGGAACAGCCTGGTCACCCTCTTCAACAGCAGGATCATCCTCAGCTACAACAAAGGCACCAACCGCAACATCTGGCTACCTCTCTGGTCCTATGGCCACCCAGGCCCAAGTATCATCAAGCTGTACACAAATTTGCAGTCTAACCAACTCTGCCATGTCAATCATCGAAAGCTCAAGGGCAATAACTATCAATCCTCCCAAAATCTCTACAGTTAGTAATGCAAAATGTTGAGCCAATCGTCCCATAAACTGTCCACCAGAAATATGCGCCCTGCTCTTCCTCCCAGCAGTAAACCTCCTCAAATATCGGGCTAACAAGTAAGTGATGTTGACCGATCTAACATCCAACCCTCTCAGGTAAAACAAATCAGTCACGGTCACGTTCTCAAGTACCTGACTCCTCCCAGCAATAATGTGTGCCATCGTCATATGGCATAGTCTCAAGACCAGATCCCTGATCAAAGTGTATGAAGGGGGAGGTCCTAAGAAATCTTCATCGATCAAAATATCCCTCCAATAATCATGTAGATCCCCCTTCCCAAAGATCATCCTCTCACTCTCACTCCAGTACCTAGCAAAACCGGGGGACTCCATCTCCTCCTCGGTGTATAATCCCAAGGCCAGAATAAACTGCCTCCAGCTCAGGCGCCTCTTGGCTCTACCTAACTAAAACTGAATAGTACTAGGAGCATCCAAATCAAGTAATACCTCTCCAAATCTGAGCATTCTAAGGAACTCCAGAATAAGCTCCCAAACCAGTGGTCCCCTAGTATCAAACAACCTTCTCCAACCCTGACTAGTAAACAATACTATACCGGCCTCATCACTGTGCTCCATCGCCATTCTAGCAAACAATCCGTCCCTCATAAGCTCGGGCATACCCTGAAAATCTACAACCTGTACCCTGTGTATCTCTCTAGTGTAAATCCTCTATAACCTCGACTCAAAATCTGCTATATCCGAATCAGTATACTCCAACCCCACGTACCTAAGAAATTGGTATCTCTGCTTATGTGGTAGAAGAGCCATATCTGCAAAATCAAAAAGGAAAGCACAAGAGTATAGAAATTTTAAAGCTTTTGTTGAGTGGATACGGCGTATCAAATGAATGAATACACCGTATAGGGATCAGTAAGTCAATACGCCATATTGATTTAGTCAATACGACGTATGGGTCTGTGATTTCAGGATCCTAATTTTCTCAATACGCCGTATTCAATTTAATGAATACGCTGTATTGGTGTTTTAAAATTGGGTAAAAATAAGTCAATACGCCGTATCTATGTTAGTGGATACGCTGTATTGGGTCTGCAGATTGAAAACGAAGGGGGGTTTCCCCTATTTACCCATTTTAACCCATTCAAAACTCAAACCTTTTCACATCTATTCAGCGGGAGGGAGATTTAAGGAATCCTAAAAGTATTCATCTATGACATATCATTAAATCCAAACACTAACCATAATTTAAAATTCAAAATCATAAATCGAAAGAAAAAGGGCGAGACTTATTACCGTAAGAATTAGACGAAAGAAGGAGATGATAACTAAGTCAAATATCAATTGATCTTCAAAGAATTATTTGAGTAAAAATTTATGTGTGTGTGTGTGAGTGAAAGTGTGTGGTAAAAACTGATCCGACGTATTGATTGGGTTTTTATACCCAAATTTGATACGCCGTATTGAGATGGTTAATACGCCGTATTGGCGAATTTTGTTGACATAGTCAACTTTTGCTGAAAATAGTGGATACGCCATATTGGTGTTACCCAAATACGCCGTATCCATTCTTGGAGACCAATTCCTAAAATAAAGCAAAGAAAATGTACCTTAGCCTCCGCAACATTATTGCATAATCACCATCCTTATAATACCGCTTAGGGTCGAACGAAACGCCAAACGGCGTACATAAATTCATAATGAGATAGAACAACATTCTGTTTGCGTAATATTTCTGAATCTCGGTTATTACAATTAATTTTATGACAAAACTTTCCATTCTTAGAGTTTTAGTGACTTTATCGTTGATTGTTTCAAATAAGCCATCAGGTTGAACCTGTGAATTTCATTATCTAATAAAGACTGTGTTATATCGATATCATTATCATCTTTGTCTTTTTCTGATTTTAAATCATCAGGACGAATAATGTTAAAAGGGAATAGATCATTAAAGTACAAAACATTTTGTTCCTCCTCATCATATTCAGACAACGACGTTTCATCACTTAAGCCAAATTCATCGATATGTTGGGGGTTTAAAATTGGTTCAGTTAATAAATCTGATTTAGACGTTTGAGCATCATTGTAAACAATGGCTGGGAATTCATTCTCAAAATCTTTAAAGAAGTCTAAATCATCAAAACAACTGACTGCAGGCTCAGGTGATGGAATTGAAGGCATGACTTTTTCATAATCATTTTCTGAATCCGTTTTCAAATTGTTGACATAAATCATTTTATAAGAAAACGATTTTTTGTCGCAAATTATTATGTAATCCTCATCATCGGATTCGTCAAATGATATCCTAAAGTTGATTTCATCGTTGACATGAATACTTACTTGAGATTTGTATTAAAGTGTATCCTTAGGTGCAAAGTCATTGTTAACGACTATAGTTGGGAATTCAGCTTCTATAGATCTAAGATCGTAAAAATCATCATCAACCCTGATCTTCCCATATGTAGCAGTTTGCCAATTAAACACTTTTCCACGTTTACAAGCTTTTTCTTCCTCGAGCCTGAGCCATCAGGCAATGATAGTATTGGAGCATTACACAAATTATCTTTCAAAGTCTGAAATGCCTCTTCCTGTTCCACGCCCCACTCATACTTTTTGTTTTTCTGAGTCAGCGAAGTAAGAGGTTTAGCAATCTTAGAGAAATTTGCGATAAAACGTCGGTAGTAACCTCCTAACCCCAAAAATGATCGAATTTCATATGGTGTTGTAGGAGCTTTCCAATTCTTTACTGCCTTAATCTTACATGGATCCACGTGAATACCATTTTGGTTGACCACATGACCAAGAAATTATACTTTTTGCAACCAAAACTCTCACTTAGAGAATTTAGCATACAACTCTTCCTTCTTCAGCAATTCCAACACCAGCCCAAATGAACCTCATGTTCATCCTTAGACTTTGAGTAGACCAGAATATCATCAATGAAAATGATGACAAACTTATCTAGGTAAGGTTTGCATACCCGATTCATCAAATACATAAAGACTGCGAGAGCATTGGTTAATCCAAAAGGCATAACCATAAACTCAAAATGTCCGTATCTCGTTTGAAATGCGATCTTTGGAATATCATCCTCATGCACTCGGAGATGATGATAACCTGACCGAAGGTCTATCTTTGAGAAGTAGCGCGCTCTTTGCAGTTGATCAAATAGGTCATCAATTCTCGAGAGAGGATAGCGATTCTTAATAGTTAACTTGTTCAACTCCCTATAATCAATACACATGCATAGTGCACCATCCTTCTTCTTAACAAACAACACATGTGCTCCCCACGGAGAATGACTTGGTCGTATGAAACCCTTGTCTTGCAACTCTTGAAGCTACGCAGACAATTCTTTCATCTCTGAGGGCACTAGACGATATGGTGACTTCGCAAATGGTGTCGCTCCTGGAACTAAGTCTATGCGAAACTCAACTTGTCATTGCGGCAGCAATCTCGACAAGTCCTCCAGAAACACCTCAACAAAATCTCATACTACAGAAATATCACTCAATTTCGGTTCGTCTACCTTTATGTTACTTAAGGCTTTGGCGATTCCTGGAGTACGTTCTCCTTGGACATGAAGTATCTCGCCATTTTCCAACGGTATCCTAACCACCTTCTCGTGGCACACTATCTCAGCCTTATGCTCAGATAGCCAATCTATCCCCATAAGCACATCAAAACTCCGATGACCTAAGGGTATCAAATCTATAGTGAACAGGGAATTTCCTAGCTCTAGTTTTCAATTACGAATAATCCTATCAACTTCTACTTTCTTGCCATCTGCTACTTCTATCACATATCCAGGGTTTACAAAACTAGGTTTCACATTTAGCGAAGGCGCAAAATCAGAAGATATGAAACTAAAATTAGCTCCAGAATCAAAAAGTATAGTAGCATAGTTATCATTCAAAGAAAAAGTACCCGTCATGACGTTAGGATCTTGGAGAGCGCCAACTGCATTCACATTGAAAGCCCTCCCTTTAACTTGATTCTCGTTATTCCTTGTGTTCCGATTTCCTTCGATAATCAAACGGTTTCCTACTTGATCAGGTGCTAGATTCAATTTAGGATAAGTATTTTGATAATGCTCACGGCTTCCACACTCATAACATGTTCCTGGTTCATATCCACCCCTAACAGCATTAATCGGCGCCACGTGCTTAATTGGCATACAAAAATTTCTTGCATAGTGACCCAGTTTCTGACAATTGATAGCACCACTATACTAAGGTCTACCCGTCGGAGGTTGATAGGATAAACACTTTAGCACTACTTTGGATCGAGGCCTGTTACTCATTCCTATAAGTAGTTACTGCCACAAATCCTTTGCTTGCTTTCGCCCTCTTATCATTATTTCTTCCACTTCCTTGCTTGTTTATCTCTCCCACTCCCTTTCTTTTCTCATTACCCTTTGTTAATGTACCACAGCTGACTGCCTCATCAGTAAGTATCCCAGATCTAAGAATTGAACTCTGGATTGTGGTTGGTTGGGTAGCTCGGAGCATTCCCCGTATCTCAAGAGCTAACCCAACTATGTACCTCTTGATGCATGACGACTCAGGAGTAACTAGATGCGGAACCAACTTAGCTAATTCATGAAACTGACCCGTATAGCCGGCATGATTAGCTCCCACCATCTTATGATTCCAAAACTAAGATTCCAACTTCCCCATTTCATTGCTAGGACAGAACTCCTCTACAAGCAATGCCTTAAAATTAGTCAATGACATACCTATTGCAGCTGCGCGACCTCTTGCTTGAACTTGAGTATTCCACCAAGTTAAAGCCTTGTTTACAAACGAGCTAGTAATATACTTCACTTTTTGGTTCTCAGCACACCCACTATTGTCAATTACATTCTCCATTTATCAGTCCCATCAGGTTAAGTGGTATAGCAACTCTTTCCATCATATTCTTTGGGTTGCATGCCAATAAAACCCTTTATAGGTACAGCCATAGTTCCCACCATTTCCCCATTTACACCATTAGCATTGTCACAGTGTTAGTCACTGGGTGACAATCTGAGGAGAAGGTTTGCATTGTATGTATGATGATAGCAATAATGTCGGGGTCTCTCTCGTTGCTAGGTCTGCTTCGAACAGGTGGAGCCATTCTATATAGATAAAATTTTATTACCATTAGAAGATTATATAAAAGATCATGATCTTATCAACTCCTTTGAATAATCATATACATACATACACACGCATCAATGAATCATGTAATCATACTTGCATTTGTCCACCTGTGTTGTGGCGCATGTATAATTATGTTGGCCACCATTATTATAGATGCCCCCTTTCACAGTTGTACTCCCTCCTATGACAACACTTCATGAAATAAACACACCACATAACACTTAATTTAAAATGAAAACAACAAATCATACAGAGGAATAACCCTAATAATCACTTTTATTATATTAAAATACTCAAAAATCAGAGTTGAAAATAGCTTCCTAACATGGCTCCAAATTGTCGAAAAGGAAAAAGGAAAACAAACTAAAACATATCAATCACATAGAACAATACAGACATTTGCGAGACGTGCGGTCAGGATCAGCTTTAGCTATCTTCTTCGACTTCTTACGCTTAGGCTTACTTCTTGCGGTGGACTCAAGAGACGATTCTACCTCCTTTTTAGATGCTTCCATAACTAGAGGTTATCCTCATCTCAATCAACCAACTATTATGTTGCCTTCATGTTTTTTTTTCTGGGCAGAATCGAGAGGAGCCAAATTCAATTTATTTAGAGTTCTGGATAATCTACAAATCATACTTATTTCAAAGCTCTAGGTTGTTCATGTTGGTTCTTCTTCTTTCTAGACGATTGGTCTCCTAGAAAATTGGTCTGGAGATTTTCTCCATCTTTGAAATCTTCGTCATCTCTCTCTTCTCTCTCTATGATCCATATTCCCTCTATTGTTTTCTTAGTCAACTTTGATTCATTTCGGGTAATGGATATAAACCTTTTGGTATTCGGACTCTAAAATTCGTGTGCTTCATCCTAAGCTTCGTCAATGGATCAGTATAACGCTTGAGTCTAGTTGCGAAGGCGATTCCCCAATGAAACTTAGCACGAGACGCACGAGCCGAAGGAGACATAACTAAAATAACACAAAGAAGGGTATATACTATTAGATCCCCATAATGAAAAGTATATGTATCTATATATATATATATATATATATATATATATATATATATATATATATATATATATATATATATATATATATATATAGTAGTAAGAAAATTATGAAAAATTAAAATTTTATGTAGCGAGAAAGTTAGAGATTACAGTACATATACACTTAAACCCTAAAATGCAACTATATGAGGGACTGCTAGGTTATAGTCTAGGGCAAACCACTAACTTCTCTATAACCAAAGGCTCTGATACCAATTTGTCACACCCCGCCAGAGGCGGAGGGAAGGGAAAACACGAGGCGTATACTCGTGACTTCATGGATATCATCACAACACAATGGTGTCAACAATAGACAATCACTACATGCATAACTAAATATAAAAGGCACGATGTGTCATGACAATACGAAAAATAAAGGAACGACATCTTGCATTAATGAAAAGGGTACTCGACCAATACAAAAGACATAACGTCCTCACAAACTAATAAAATCGAATAGCATTCAGGAATCTGCAAACAAATCACAAATGAAATCAATATGAGAACTTCCATTGCCATCCTTTTGGTCCCTCTAGCCTTTTATTATCTTCAACACCTTTATAACGCTCACTTTGAAAATGATGCTTAAAAATCAACACATTGGTTTGTGTGAGTGTCATAGGTTTTATGACACCTATACAAGATTTAAATCAATTACTGTGATTATAAAAAAAACAAAACATGGCAGGACAATTAGATAAAAGACAAAGATGAAATGAAAGGTAAGGTCTAC
Organism: Tanacetum coccineum; assembly: GCA_026074375.1. Taxonomy (NCBI): domain Eukaryota; kingdom Viridiplantae; phylum Streptophyta; class Magnoliopsida; order Asterales; family Asteraceae; genus Tanacetum; species Tanacetum coccineum. Next base: position 16,353 of record BQNB010046513.1, read on the forward strand.
CTAAACCGGCTCAGTACTATGACCCCAACTCTGTGGAAATCTATCCTTTTCCACTATGTTTAAGGAGGATCGCTAACCCAACTCTTTGAATCTCTGACTAAGCCTGTTCCTCGAGTACCGCTTGCTAACATGCATTTAACTAACAATAACAAATGGGACGAAACGTGTCCCCTGATCTAAACCACAGAATTTGTCATACAGTCATGGAGAGGAATGATATCCCCGATCCTAGACTATTGGTATCGTATCTACACAATATCATACCCACACAATGTAGGGCAAAACCTTTTTTTCCATTTTTTTTTACCCCCACAAGTAGGCGAAAACGTATAACTGACATCAGACGACATGCCAAAACTATAACATATAATAGCTACATAAATGTCCATGCGTAAATTAAACCACATAATTATAGCAATTAAAACATTTTCAATACATATTTTGCATCATTTCCATCCCAAGAAAACTTAGTAAAATGGGACTATGAAACTTACCTGATTGCTCAGCTTACTTGACGGATCTTTGCACATATCTAAGTCATAACAAACACAGTTTACACTCGGGTTAGGCTAAATGCCTAAGTCAATGTAACAATCACATGATGTACTTCTAAACTTTACACTAAGTTTATAATCCTTTATATCCATCTCCCAAATCATTATCACAACCTATATGCCCTTACTCATTAACTTCCACTTTTATAGTTTTTGGCTGAATTTTGTAGTCACTTTATGAACACAAATAAAATACCAAAACACCTAATTGATAGTTCTCCTTACATTCTCTAGCTCCCTAATGAGTTGTGAGCTACTGTGATTTAAAAAAATAACACTAAGTGAAACTATTTTATAAAAATTCATCTTTAAAAAGTACTCAGATTCGGATTTTGAACGCCACCAGGGGGGAAAAAAAATTAATAGGGGTTTTGACGTCCTTAAAAATACTTAAAAAAATGTTTTTGCATTAGCGTCTCGATACTAGAGTTAATAGACACCTAAAATATGACTCATGATTTTTGGCTAACCCTAATTCGAATTTTAAGTAGGGGTTTTACTCCCTGAAATCAGACCCAAATCTGACCCGAATTTACTGTTTTAACAACTTTCCTTGCGAAAATTATTTGACTAACTTCCCGACCTCAAAACCTTTCAGGGCCGAACTTTTTGGAAACTAGACTCTCTGAACTTATCAATAGATATAAGATTCATCAAAAATCTCGTTACCAATCATGAGATAACACTCGAACAAGATGACTACAAATTTTGCTCAACCCTAAATTCAATTCTATCGCGTTCTAACTCTAACCGAATACATCAAAACGCATCTAATCTATCCCCAATCAATCCTAATTACTCCAATATACCTTAATTACATATTTTATAAAAACCCTAATTCCATCATTAAATTGTTACATAAGTTTTTAGAGAAGATTGAATAAAAAGGGATTAAGAAAACACACCTAAAACCTTTGATTTGTTAACACAAACCACCACTTGGATCATAAATAAAAAAAACTTTTCTTTTCTTTTCTTTGATGTTCGACTAGCCAAAAACAAAAAAAGGGGAGAAGAGGGGTTTGGTTTATATAGGAAAACCCTAATACTCTAATCCTTATCAAAAACAAATTTGTATTTCATTCAAACTCTTTTTTTCCTTTTCTTTCTCCACCGATCGGCTAAAGACCCTTTTATTTATTTTATTTTTTTAATTATTATTATTTACAAAAAAACCCTTAATTTTTGATATTTTATAAATCCTTTTTATTTACTTTAAAACCCTTTAATGTTAAACTAGCTTAATTAATTATGAATCAAATTCATTTCTATATATATTTTTCCTAACTTATTACTACTAAAATCTATCTAACTAAATTTCTAAACTTAATTTTCTATTCTTGTGAATTCTTATTATTTAAATACATAAATACATAATACGTACACATAAAATACATATACACATAAAATTATACCATCATTTCCATTGTCACACAAAACTGTGTGAACAAATTGAGAATTACCCAATTAACCTTTAAAATGCATCAAAATGAAGCGATTCACGCTCAAGATTGATAACCAACTCATTTAGATCACAATAAAACATAATATCAGTTTCACACAATGATGAACTCAATTCAATATTTCGGTTTGACTAACCTACTCATAAGCACAGTTGTCTCTCTTTAAAACTTGAAAATGGGTTGTTGAAAATTGGTGTTCTTGAGGATTCGAGTAAGTATGTAGTGGAGAGAGGAATTTTTTTAAGTGTTTGTGTGTGTGAGTTATGAAAAAAGTCGAGGCTAGGGGGTGTTTGGGTTAAAGACTCTTGAGAGTTTGATACAAATGCCCCCTGAACTACTAGACCTTATGCATTTTTCTTGACTAAGTTTACCTAGGCATAATGTAGTTTAACAATTAGCACATTTGGTCCCTAAGGTTTTAACTGCCACACTTAGCAACTTATTTTTGCAATTAAATCCCTAAGAACATAAACACATAACAGTTAAGGCACAAATTAGTTAAACTTAATTAACTCACCTTTAATTACTAACCCGTTATTGTTTAAAACTGTTTCCTTTTATCACCAACTGATTTTATGAAGAAGATATTTGACATTTTTTACCCCTCAAACAAATGACCCATTTTGTATTTAAAGAGTTGTAGTCGTTGTTTGAGTGGTCAAATGTCTTTGAAAATGATTTTCTGATAAATTTCTGACATTAATGTTTTGTTTATGAAAACAACACCTTAGGAAATTAGATTTCTCTTATTTTATCACATAAGCGCACTGACACGTACACCTATGGAATAAAGAAAGCGCGGGTTGTGATGCAAAGTAATCACAAGCCTTTTGAATGACTTGATGTAATTACTTTCTATGAGAAAATTAAATTTCCATTAGGAGTCAGTTTTCTTTTTGAAATACTTGCCTTTAAGATGATGACCGGGTTGCTATCAGAAATAATAGCAAGCCATATTTGGCATGTTTTAATCTTTTGAACTTCTGCTCGAACTTCATTGATAGCCTCGTATCATTATTAAATGACATTTCTAAGGCCGTAAATGTTATCAATTTTCAGTAAGACATGCTAGGATACTTTAGTTTTTTACTTTTCTGATTTTTTAATTTTTAATTTTCTTTTTGAAAAATTTATATAAAAGAAAAGTTTTTTTGTGTTTTTATGTTTTCTTATGTACATATGATACAGGATATATCGCGAGTAACCACCTTTACTTGTCCACTTCCTCTGTTAGATGTTTTAGTGTTTTCGGAGACATGCTTCTCATGCACGTGCTTCTGATTCAAAGAAATTGAATATTTCTCTTGGCAAGGGTTTGGTAAAGATGTTAACCAGTTGATATTTGAAGAATACAAGTAATCTTTGATATGAGATGGGAAGGAACTTAGTGAGAGAGAGTGGAAGGAAAGATGTATTCTAGATGAGGAGAAGTAAGAAACATGTAATTCATAAGTGAAATGAGAATACAAAACCAACCAACACCCTCTCCAAGGCATGGAGAGGGTATTTATACATACAAAGTTACCGGCCATGGGCCTTGGGAGGCTTTCCATGGGCCTTCAGGCCATATTAGCTTATCATACTAGACATTGACTAACTACGGGCTTTGACTAGTTAATATTGGAAGTGACCGAGACTTTTCTTGATCCTAACAATCTCCCCTAAGGGAGGTCAATCCAATTTAACAAATAAAATTTAATCTAGCATTACTATGCTTTATCTTTAGTCTTCAGTCGTAAATTCATTGTCTTTATATTGGTGAATATGTTGTAGTGTCTTTTTGACTTTAGGCACGAGTTGTTCCTTTATCTTGACTTATAGTGAAATTGTCGATCTTTAACACTTTGAGATCATCAATCAGCATAATCTCGTTTTGCCATCTTGTGAACTTTTCCCATCTTTAGAACTTAGTGACTTTCTGGCCATCTATGATCATACCTTCTTGATTTGTTGACTTGAAAAGCTTTTAATGGTGGCATCTATCTTTCTTGAAATTCATTAACTTTAACACTTCGTCACTTCAAGAATGGCGGTTCGATATCAGAGTGACGGAAACTTCTTTGAAATTCTTTGTCTTTAATACTTCGTTACTTCAAGAAAGACGTACGGTATTTAGTAGCGGAAGTATTGAAAAACATGTTACTTGAGGCTTTATGAGGTCTTTTTGGGGAATTGTCAGTCGGGTATAAGCATGTGGTTATGATCTTGTGAGTCAGCTGGAAAAGGTCACCTCCTTCTTAAGTTTCCTGCATTATAACAGTTTAGTAATAAAGCGGAGGGGATGGAATATGGCTTTTCATTCGCCAGTGTTTGGTTCAGAGTAACCTTCGAATCCATGAGGATCGACTTGTGATCAGGTAGATTAATTTAGAAGAATCTCCTTGATAGGATTTCCAGCTGAAGTATAGAATCATTCTAAATTTGTATTTGATTCATTTCAACTCAGCATGTTATCATTCCGGATACTCTCAAGCAGACGCAACGATTAAGCGTGAACCATTGGAGTTTACTGTTCTTACGATTGAAAGAGTAAAATCAGATTTGAAAATCATCCGACGTGTCACTTGCTAAAAGTGGTTTTTGTGACATGTCGAAAGTGTTGATCATTTCAAAAATTCATCATTAATCGTTAATTCATAACCTGGAACAAGTTTGATTCTTATAGAATCACACCATCGTTTCTTTCTAGTTGTCACAAGTTTGATTCGTAGATAATCGCACAAGTCACCTACCATGAGCTTGTTTGATGTTGGCTCAAGTAGGATTTCCATCTTCATTGTGAATGATTTCACTCGGATGTTCTGGCAAAATCACAAGGATAATGCGTAGGACTCTTAGTATATATCTTGTTATTCACATTGTGTGATTTAGCAAGATTAATTTGACAAGCGTCCTAATAAGATTTATGGATGATCTCTTTTGGCTCTAGACTTAATAGTTCACTTTGATTTTAGTGATCGGAGGCTGGAGCAGACTGCCACCTTTTCAATATCAACTAACTCGGAGTAAGAAAGTCAATAGAAATGCATGTAATCTCCATGAGAAATGAAACAAGAGTCTTTTGAGAGACCTTGAGTGGCTACGGGGGTTGTGCTCAGCGTCAATGGGTCATGACAGTCTCAATGTTAGACAACTCCTTTAAGGGTTTCGTATTTATGTATTGACCTGGTTTCTAACTAAGGTGTATGGAGGGGTTCTTTCTTTACCCCTTTATTCCTTACATTTCTTTTTTCATTCTTCAACCACCTTAATGCTTACCGTAGGACTAACGATTACTAAAGTATATGGAATTACACGTTGTCTCCTATGGAATTGATAATGTTGCTTGACCTCTTCTGCTCTTTTTCTCCTTTGAAAATTGACTTTTGTGGTTTAGGTATCGAGAATATGATTTAGCACACCTAAAACTCGTTTTTGAGTTTTCTATTTATAAGGTCTGGAAGTCGGTTGGATACGGCGTATCCAAGAGTTGGATACGATGTATTAGGGATTTCTTAGAGTAGGGACAACGCTTGATATCTTCCAGAATATTATATTGATTCCATATCTTGAATACGACGTATTGATTCTCTCTGGATACGGCATATTGATCTTTATTCCTTTGTGGTCTTTGGTGAGTGCAGGCACGGATACGTCATATCTTCCTTGATGGATACGGCGTATTGGTCTTTAGAATAGTAATCTTCAAAATATCTTCATTTAAGCTCAAGAATGCACGCCTTTTGCTAACTTTCATTAATTACTCCATAATTATTGTAATTCTCAAATATAAACGATTAAGATACAATTATTTGCAATAACTATAAAAAATGGGTTAATAACATGGGATAAATGATGCTATAAAATAGACATTATTTGATGTCATCAAGCTTACAACTTGCAGTTTACAGCTTCCAACATACAGCTTACTAGCTCCATGAACTCATTCATAAAACTTGGTTGATTTACCTGAGTTCATTTATGCAAGTTGATTTACTAGACCATTAGGTGTTTACATGGTATTAAAGTTTTATGTACATCTAATCCAAAATTGTTATCCTCTGGTTATCAGCTACTCGTCAATGATTCAGAGAGATCCATGTTTATTTATTTACTTTTGTATTTTTAATCTACGACATAACCCTAGCCATCCTAACAAGCAACAACAATGTTAATGTAACTATAAAAAAACTAATATCATCGACGACATCAACTTCATCAACAATACTCTTGATATGAAGGAGATTATCAACATCGACAACAATAGTTGACTGCCAAATCGCCGATCCTTTCTAGAGGGCAAAACACAAGCCCGAGCTTTACAAAAAATAACGTTCACAAGAGGAGGAAGTTGTCAAGCAGAATAAAACTCCACCACCATGCAAAGAAAAGAGAAACAAAAAAGAGAAAAGAAAAAGAAGACAAAACAAAAGAAGAATGTGGCTTTCAGCATTAAAAATTAGGATTTGAGCTCTATGACAATTACATGTACTTAACTTGCGAGGGCGTATTAAACCTAATAGAAGTAGGCAAGCACTATGGTTCGTAAGCATTAGGTTTATGATTATTGTTGGTTATTGTCTAATCTCCCTTATTTGTATAAATAGAGGTGTTTCTTTGGTCAAGAGTTTCTTCGGTAAATTTATTACTCCAAAAATGATTCAGTACAATGAATGTGGGTGAATCTCACATCTCAGCCCGTTACATAGGCGGAAGCTAGCATAACAAGCACAACTACTCCAAATGAGGATACGACTATAACTAGATTACAATTGACTCAAAAACATCAAAACTAATCTACTTTTTCCTCGAACCATAGACCGTCATATCCAACTCATCACAAATAGCCTAAAGGTTTTCAGACATATTATGACTTTCTTAAAGATCATCATCATAAGGGTCATAATCATCATCCTATTTTTTGTCCTCTATTGTTCCAACAAGTTATTAATACCATATCCACTATCAGCACCACGTTTTAAACCTATTGATGCCATAAAAATTGCATGATCATCGACCACATCTTCTACTTCACTATCAATATCCACATTTTACGTAGATACAACCTTTGGTAAAGACTTCTTGTCATCATCCACAAGTGTTAATTTTCCATCAATTATTTGTCTTTTTATTTTATCAATTCTTTCAACTATATGGGTAGTACTAGTACTACTAGATTCCATATTAAGAAATCCGTTATGAGATGGAAACACGTCAAAATTAGGCCCCTTCCTAGCCGACTTTTAATGCCCCCATTTGTACCCAAGTTATCATATTATTTAACCGAATTAAGCACATCAAATAGGTTTGAATTACTAACCTCTTTATTAGCTACCGTAACTTACTTCTTTTACCACTAGAGCTGGCATTATTCCTATTAGAGATAGGTTTATAAACTTGTTTAATAGGTTTAAAAGCCACCTTCGGACCAACCTGAACACCTCTAGCATCTTGTCTAGGATTCTTAAAGTTCTTCTAAACATCCGAGATGATATTCTTAGGACACTCATCCAGAACGTGACCAAATACATTACAACTCGAAAACTTAGGAGGTTTCCACTTATACTCAATATGAATAGTACACATATAGAACCCCTTACCAACAAGTTTAGGCATAGCCACCACGATAGTATCTTTCAACTCCACACCGGCCCGAAGCTCAATCATTTCTCTAGCATAACTTGACCTACCCCATGATTGCATGCACATGTCATATGTATAAGAGTCAAGCATAAAGGGAGTACCAATTTTAGTAGCAATGACACTCAATCCATCATCGCTAAACGTTATCATAGGAACACCATGGAACTTAATACAAACCAGAACATTACAAACATCTTCTTTCAATAAGTTCACAACCAGGTTCTACTATTTCAGAATAAATGAATTATTTTGAATAACCAAGAACCATTCTCTAGCATTATATCCATTCCTTCTTTAGAGCCAAACTCGAAGAAAAATAACCCGTTAGACGAGTTCAACATAGATTTGACAAGTCCATGTTTACACCAAGTATTCTTGACATAGTTTGCAACAACAGGGTATGCTACCCGTTTTCCCAAGGAGAAACCATAGACTATATTAGCAAAAAGTTCGCTAATAGCTCTAACAGATTCCACTGAAATGGCCACATCAGCCCCATTCCCTGTCGATGCAAGTAATGTGCGAGAATTCACACTTTTCCTACTCGATTCACCTGTAACCAACTTTGCAAACGAAACAAGGCTCTTGGGTTTCTCAATCAAATCAAACTCTTTAGTAACCTCATTAGCCGTACTTAGGACAAAATTCCCAGAATCAAGCTCGTCTACAGCAGAGGACACCAAAACTGTATCCTTTATTGAATCATTAGCCGAGCTATGTTGTTTCTCCGCCTCTCCCTCCCCCCATCTGACTCAAAAAAACTACATTCCATACCCATCACATAAGAACCCTACACAACCTGTAATAGCAGTAAACAAACCTTCGACAACACACGATCATGAATGATACAGTAATAACAACACACCACGATCTTAAACCCTAAACAATTAATTAGTAACCAGGAACGATTACCAAATAACTGTTAAGGTAAAAGAAACAAATCAAACTAATGTCGACCTAACCAGACCAATAAGCATTAAAGAGATAACCGATTAGAACAAACCATAATAGTCGTTTAAACCTTAGTCGACCAATAATTAATCTAATGATTAATAATCGATAAACAAGGGATTACAAACGAGTTAGAGCAAGAATAATCTGTCTTGATCCATTACAAACCAACCACAGTGATGAATAGAGGAAAAAACCAATTGAAAATTGATGGCACTTAGGGTTTTAGGTTTTTCTCAAAATCGCCTAATAAAAAAACACAGAGTGATGGAGAGAGAGAGAGAGATGTTAGGAAAATATTGTAAACAGACTTAATACTGTTAGTATTAAAGTTAAGTCTGTTAGTTATAGTTAGTACTGATAAGGATAGTTAGTACTGTTAGTGATAGAAGTTAAGTCTGGTAGAGCAAGTTAAGTCTGCCAGCTTTAACTTAGGTCTGGCAGTATTAAAGTTAATACTGCTTTGTCAAATAGTTAAGTCTGGTTGTAATTATAGTAATAGTTATCTCTTAGCGTTATTCTAGGAAGAGATAAGCATTATCTCTTAACGCGTTTAGGGTTCCTTAAGCCTATAAAAGGAACGTAGAATAGTATTGTAAATATATATATGAGTTGATTGAGCATTCACAATCAAATAGTAATAGTAATAGCAAGTTTAGTATATCGTTCTTGTGTTCATCTTGGTATAGATATTGATATTCCGCGTCAATATTTATATTCACTGTTATCGTCTCTCATAGTTTCTTTGGATTTATCTAAAGGACTATAAGTCGTGTAAGGCTCATTTAGATCCTGTTTATAAGGACCTACAAGTGGTATCAGAGCCACCAAGGGGACTTTACACAAGATTGAACATAGATAAAAACCTTTTAATTCCACCAAATAATCATGTCTGCACACGATGATTTTTCTCTTCATGATGATGAGGAACTGTCTCTTCATGATGATGCATCTTTGGCTGGATCACAACCAGCATCCAACAAAGGAGATGCTCCTGCTAAACCACCACAAATTATCACCACCAATACACTTTCAAACATCAAACTGCCCGTTCTTCAAAAAGATGATTATGATACGTGGGCAATGGAGATGGAACATTATCTTGAGTATATAGATAATGAGGTCTGGAAAGTGATTCAGAATGGGAACTCAAAGAAGCGAGTCACCAAAGGTAAGGATGGTGTATACAGGGTTCTTCCTCCAACCACACAGGAAGAACAGTTTGCTGATGAGAAAGAAAGGAAAGCGAGAACTCTGTTGCTAATGGCTGTTCCAAAAGATCATCTCAGACGTTTTCATGGAATGGATGATGCCAAAGAGATTTGGGCAGCTATCAAGACAAGGTTTGGTGGTAATGCTAACTCTAAGAAAATGCAAAAAGCTGTTTTGAAACAACAGTTTGAGGCATTTACTATCTCTTCTAAGGAAAGCTTGGAGAAAGGGTATGATAGGTTTCAAAAACTACTATCACAGTTGGATGCCCTTGGTGCTAGTGTGTCTGATGAAGATGCAAATCACAAGTTCTTGAGGTCCCTTCCTCCTGCGTGGGACAGTTTAGCTATGACAATGAGAACGAAGAAGAATATTGACACACTGTCAATAGATGATTTATACAATAATCTGAGTGTATTTGAACAAGACATCCAAAAGACATCATCTTCTTCCCTGGCATCTGATAATGTGGCTTTTATATCACAAGCCAAAGCCTCTTCAAGCAAGCACAAGCCAAGCCAAAGCTCAGGAAGTTATAGTTCGTATACCACTTCTTCTTCCAAAGCAAAACCAACTGCTACTCCTGGTCTTGCTGATGAAGTTATCCATTCTTTTCTAGCCACAAATGCTGATGATGTAGATTTGATACATGAAGATCTAGATCAAATTGATGACCTGGACTTGGAAGAGATGGATATAAATTGGCAGATTGCTATGACTGCCATCAAGATCAAGAAGTTCTACAAGAAAACAGGCAGAAGGCCAAGAGTGGATGGAAAAATGCATGTGGCATTTGATAAGAGAAAAGTTGATGTTCATATTGTACAATACTGGGCATTTTGATAGGGAGTGCAAAGTTTTAAGGTACAAAATAGGGGAATGCAGGAAGGAAGCAAATAGTGGTCAAGATTTCTAAGCCAGTAAGAACGAAAAAGAAGCTCTTGCTACCATTGATGAAGGTCAAATCAATTGGGTAGAGCAGACTATAGATGAGGAACTCAATCATGCTCTAATGGCTTTCACTGTGAATAATGAGGTATCAATGTGCTCAAAACTGTGTTTAGATTCATTTAATGCTCTTTAAAGCTAAGGTATGATGATTGCAATTGAATTTGGAGACCAAGAAGCAATACTTTATAACTACCATAAGCTAGGTCTTTAAGAAATTTAGAATCTTCAGTTAGAGCCTCCCCAAACAGCAACTTTCCTTAAATGAAAATTACAAGTTTCAAGCTAATCAAATTTTTGAAAAAATGAAAAGTTGAAAAAGTATAGAAGGAATAGGAATGAAAGCTGTTCAAAGGATAAAGATGTTTTACAAAAAAATTGTTGATTCTTGGTTTGCATCTCTAAAATCTTTGGAAGACTTTATTGAGTGTGGATTGAGTCAACTGTTAAGCTAGGGTTAGGATATAGCCATAAAATCAAATGCTGAGGTCCTAAGTTATGAGTAGAGTGGATAGAGGTATTTTGCGTAGTATTAGGGAAACAGATCAGGATTTTGTGAATCCCTCTATCAGCAGATTTAACAAGCTAGAATTTTAAAGGTGTCCCTCATCCTCTTAGTGGTGATTATACCCCTAGGGAAAAGGAGGACATAGATGATTCTCTGTATGAGTATGGCAAATATGGACCTCAACCTCAAACTCCTATTCCTACAGTGACTAATGCTAGTTCCATTGTTTTCTCAATCTGCCCATCTAATGACAGAAATGAGGAGCTTGGAGTTGTGTCTGATGCTAGTTCCACTCATTTCTCAACCTGTCAATCCAATGACAGTGAAGGGGAGCTAGGAACTGTAACTGATCATTCAGACAATGATGACCTTGTCCATACCATTGCCACCCAAAAGACTCAACCAACAGTGCCCAAACCCACACAGATAGTTGACCCTAGTTGTGCACAGCATGTAAAACCTCCTAGGCAACCAATTAGGACACCAGTGACTTCCTCACCTATTCCTTTAAATAATAGACAGAATTGGAATCAAAGAATGCAAAGGGACTTAGGTGCAGGATATTCTTTTCAAAGGAAACCATGTTTTGTGTGTGGAAGTCTTAGTCACTTGATTAAGAACTGTGACTATTATGAGAAGAAGATGGCAACGAGAAGTGATCTTATAGAGCAAAAGGGTGGTTCATACTAATGATAGGCGAGCTACACAGCCTGTGGAATGTGTGGGAATAACACTATAACAGGGTGAATAAAGCAAATCAGTTCAATCCCAGACCTGTAAATGTTAGACCCAACCTTAGTACTGCTAGCAATACTATTAAAACTGGTAGGGTAAATGTTAATACTGGTAATGGAAATGTTAATTCTGCTAGTGTGCATGTTAATGCTGGTACTCAAGTTAAGTCTGGTACTTCTAGATTTAATACTGGCAAGCAACATGTTAATTCTGGTAGTGTGTATGTTAATTCTGTTGCTCAAATTAAGTCTGCTGCTTCTAGGGTTAATACTGGCAAGAGATATTTTAATTCTGGTTGTGACTATATTAATACTGCTAGAGGTGAACAGGACCTAGTATCAACAAACAGCCCTATTAAAACCTTCTCAGGTGAAGTTTAACAGTCAAAATAAATGTTTTTCAAAACAAAGTTCACCTGTAAATAGACCCTTTTAAGGAAATACAGATAAGTCAATTTATATATGCGTTAAGGGAAAAATGGTGTACTGCTTTAAGGACCTCAGAAGGTTGTGGTTTGGAGGAAAAACATCACCACTCTCCAATACACAATAGTGGGACAAATCCCTGATTCATATGGTTCATGTTTTTCAGGTCCACAAGGCGACCCAACAAGCTATGAAGGGACTGGGTCCCAAGAAGAAAAACTAATCTCTTTTTGTGTGTGCAGGATCATCCACTGAGGCATATGAGCATAGAAGGTATTTTTGATGTGGATGTTCTGGGCACATGACTTGTAACAGGGCATCATTGGAAGATTATCAAGAACTCTCTAAAGGTGGGAATCTGTTAATTTGGCAGGAAGTAAAGGAAGTATCAGTGGTAAAGGTACGTTTAGATTAGGAAAATTTAGTTTTTGATTGATGTGGTTTTGTGAAAGAACTTAGACAGTTTAACTTATTTCTTCCATATTCTAGCTATGTGATAAAAAGCTAAAATGTCCTTTTTTGAAAAAGATATGTTTTGTGGTGTCTCTGACTTTCAAGATGCCTGATGAAAATTAGAGGTACCTTTCTTAAAAGTTTCCTAGGCAACACAACATGTATACTTTTGATATGAAAAATGTTGTTTCTTCACAAGGATACACTTGTTTATTAGCAAAAGCCTCATCTAATGAAGCTAAATTATGGCACAGGAGGTTAGGTCACCTTAATTTCAAAAACTTAAATAAACTTGTAAAAGATAATCTAGTTAGAGGGTTACCTTCCATGTAGCTTACAAAAATGACCACATTGTGTTATTGTCAGAAGGGAAGCTATAAACAAGGCTCCTGTTAAAGCCATGATTGTAAATATGTGACCCACCCCATTACATGCCTTGCATATGGAATTTATTTGGACACTTCGTGAGAGTATCAACCATGCAAGTTATTGTCTAGTGATTATGATGACTATTCAGGTTTTGTTGGGTTTTTTCTTTCTAGCCAAAAAAAGGGTTGAGACTAGTACATCCTTAAGGACTTTATAAGACAGATAGAAAACCAAACTAAATCAAAAGTAAAAAATCATTAGAACAGAAATGGGAAGAATTTAAGAACAGGGTTATGCTTGAGTTTGTGGGGAAAAAGGGTATCAAACAGGAAGTTTAGTAATAGCAAGGGACTCCTCAGTAAAATGGGGTTGCTGATGAGATGAATAGGACCCTTATAGAGGCTGCTAGGACTATGCTAGCTGACTCACACTTACCTACCACTTTTTGGGCAGAAGCAGTCAATACTGCTTGCTATACCTTCAACAGGGTAAGGGTGACCAAGCCTCAGAACAAAACTCCTTATGAGCCTTGTTTGGCACACAAACAATCTTAGCTTACATAAGACCATTTGGGTGCATTTTGTGACATTCTCAATACTCTTTGCCACTAGGAATGGTTTTGATGGAAAGTCTGATGAGGGTTTTCTTGTTGGTTACTCTGTGAACAGTAAAGCCTTTAGGGTTTATAACTTAGTCACCAAGAGAGTGGAAGTAAATCTTCATGTCAACTTTCTAGAGGAAAAACCCAATGTGCAGGGATTAGGCCATAGGTGGATGTTTGACTTAGACTATCTTACAGACTCTATGAACTATATACCTGTATCTTTGCAAAATCAAGCTAACCCTGCAGGTTCAAAAGAGGTCATTGACATTGATGTGCAGACTGAAGAGGCTGAAGAACTCCTTGTGGTTTCTTCTACTTCTAGAAAAGCAGCTGGTTCTGAACACAATGCTACAAAGAAGAGTCACTCCTCAAAGGAGCCATCTTCTACTCCAATATCCAAGTCTGCTGATGACATTATGGTCTTTAGAAAAGAGCTTGATGCACTTGCTTTGAAGCACTTAGGACCAGTACCTACAAAAACACCTACCAGTACTAATCCTGTTAATACTGGTAGTGGTAATCTTAATACTGGTAATGAGCAAGTTTCTCCTGGTCATATAGAAGCTGTCTCTCCTAGTGCTCATAATGTAGAAGAGGTCTTCTCTGATGATGATGATGATGAGATGCCTGAAATGAGGATTTATGATAAATCAAGTGAAGGTATTTTTGAACAAGCTTCTTATGATGATGATGGGGTTATTACTGATTTCAACAATCTTCCTGATGAGGTAGATGTCTTAGCCAACCCCACTCTAAGGATTCACAATGCTCATCCTCAAAGTCAAATCCTTGGAGATCCCAATACACCTGTTCAGACTAGAAGTTCTCTCAAGAAAATCACTGAGGCTCATGCTCTAGTGAGCTACATACAAGCTCACCAAAGAAGCAATCATAAAGATCAACAACACTGTCTTTTTGCTTGCTTTCTATCTCAGTTTGAACCAAGAAAAGTGACAGAAGCCCTTGAAGATGGAAGCTGGGTTGAAGCTATGCAAGAAGAACTGTTGCAGTTCAAGCTTCAACAAGTATGGGTTTTAGTTGATTTACCCAATGGTGCTAAGGTGATAGGTACTAAATGGGTTTACAGAAACAAGAAGGATGAGAGAGGAGTAGTTGTCAGAAACAAAGCACGGCTAGTGGCTCAAGGTCATAGACAAGAAGAAGGGATTGACTATGATGAGGTTTTTGCACCTGTAGCAAGAATTGAAGCTATCAGGTTGTTTTTGGCCTTTGCCTCATTTATGGGGTTCATAGTCTATCAAATGGATGTCAAGAGTGCTTTTCTGTATGGCACTATTGATGAAGAAGTCTATGTCTCACAACCTCCTGGTTTTGTTGATCCTGATAAAGCAATCCTACAAAAGGTTATAAGGTGGGTCAAATCCTTGTATGGGTTACACCCAAGCCCCAGAGCTTGGTATGCTACACTGTCCACATTCCTAAGAGCATGGGATACAAGAGGGGAACCATTGACAAGACTTTAATCATTAGAAGAACACAAAAGTGATATCAAGTTGGTTTCAAGTGAATGTTGATGATAAACATTTTTGGTCTACAAATCAATTCTTGTTGTGATGAGTTTGAAAGCTTGATGCAAAGCCAGTTTTCAAATGATATCCATTGGTGAATTACATGTCTTTTTAGGTCTACAAGTCAAGCAGAAAAAGGAAGTCATCTCATCACTCAAGAGAAGTATGTAGCTGAATACTCAAGAAATTTGATCTAGTTCATGTCAAAGCTCCCTACTGCCCATGGAGACCAAGTGCCTTAACAAGAAATGAGGAAGCTTTTGAAGTAGATGTACACGTGTAACAGATCTAGATAAGGTTCTCTCATGTACTTAACTGCTTCTAGACCTGATATTATGTATGCAGTATGTGTTTGTTCACGTTTTCAGGTAACTCCAAAGACTTCTCATCTCAATGCTGTCAAGAGGATCTTCAAATATCTCAAGGGCAAACCCAACTTGGGATTATGGTATCCTAGGGATTCACCCCTTAATTTGGAAGCATTCTCTGATAGTGACTATGGTGGTTCAAATCTTGACAGGAAATCCACAACAGGTGGTTGTCAATTTCTTGGTCAAAGACTTATTTCCTGGCAATGCAAGAAACAGACTATTGTAGCCACTTCCACAACTGAAGCTGAATATGTAGCTGCTGCAAATTGCTGTGGACAGGTGTTGTGGGTTCAAAATCAATTGTTGGACTATGGTTTCAACTTCATGAATACCAAAATCCACATTGATAATGAAAGCACCATTTGCATTGTGAAGAATCCTGTCTATCATTCTAAGACCAAACACATTGAGATTCGTCACCACTTCATCAGAGATTGTTATGAGAAGAAGCTCATAAGTGTGGAGAAAATTCACACAGATTTAAATGTAGCTGACTTGTTGACAAAACCATTTGATGGACCCCGGTTCAATTACTTGGTAGTTAGCATTGGTATGATCAACCCATAAGCTACATTTAAGGGGAGGAAAAAGTGTAAATTTTATAATATATTATTAATTTCTGTCTAAATTAGACTTAATCCTGGTAGCTCTTAGTTAGAATTAATCCTGGTAGTATTAGTTAGAATTAATTCTGGTAGTATAATTTAGGGTTAGTTCTGGTAACATAGTAACTTAATACTGGTAGCATAGATTAAAGTCCTGCAAGTTAAAAGTATAAAACTGGTTAATTACTAATCTTGGAGTTAAGCATTAAGACTGGTAGTTATCTTAGGTTAATTCTGCTTAGTATAAGTTAGATTAGAATTGTCTTTCTTGTTTAGACTAACTTTGCAGGTACTACTTGGTGTTGAAAAGAGTGATGGCAATTCAACTTGGGCATGGAAAAGAAGTGCCAGGTGTCACATGCTAATGATGCAATTTGGTTGAAAGTAATGATGGTTTTGTGGGTCTACTTGCAGTAAATTTTATTAAAACGGTTTGAAAATATGTAAATACTGATGAGTTACAATTAATACTGGTTGACTATTTTAAGTCTGGTAGTACAAGTTAAATCCTGGTATCTTTCACTTAATACTGTTTGAAAATAAAATTATTTTATTTATATTCAAACATAACCGTTGAAGATATTTTAAGCCCCTAAAACGCTAATAGAGTACTATATAGGGATAAATTTAATTTCACTTTCATCCTTATCACGTATTAACCCAATTATTTATTTCAAAAGCAATCGTTAAAATTACCTGTCACTACCAGACTAATCTGCAAACGACACATCACCAGTACTAGAAATTAAAGATTCAAATATTTTCACATGGTTTCCAATGGCGCAACTCAAGTATTGCGATAAGCACAACCAAGTGGGTTTCTTACTCAAACCCACTGAGAGTGCTGGGTACACAGAGATAGTGGATTTCCTTAGAAGATCAAAATTGAGGTATGCTCTCACTCACAATCCACCTATTAAATAAAATTTTATAAAATCTACGATCCTTGTCAAGCAGTTTTGGGCATACAGCAACAGCTAGAACACTTGCAAATGGGACTCAACAACTAATGCAACAATAGATTCCATGAATATACAATTACTGAAGAGTCTGTTAGGAGGCAACTCCAATTAGAATAGGCTTCAGGGATTCATATGTTGCAAAATGAAGAGATTTTTGCAGGATTGCAAAATATTGGGTATGTAAATGACAGAACTTTTACATTTTGGAAAAGTCACTTTACACCCCAATGGAGATTCTTAATCCATCACATTCTTCACTGTCTAAGCTCCAAAAGTGGAGGATGGGATCAGTTTGGTAGCAACATCGCCATTGCTTTGATCTGTCTTTCCACTGGAAGAGACTTTAACTTTTCAAAACTTATCTTTGATGGAATGATCTCAAATTTGAAAAGCAAATCAAAGTTTTTAATGTACCCCCGTTTTCTTCAAATGATTTTGAATGTTCAAACTGAAAACAAAAACCTTTTTGTCCCTGTATCATTAACCAAAAAGATTTTTGGAAATATGAAAAGAGGTTTTCAAGGGATACATAGACCATTGTTGCCTGTTATGCTAACCATTGATGCAGGTCAACCTCAACCAAGTGCTGATCCAACACCATCTCAGTCTGTACCAGCTACCTCATCATCTCATGTACAAATAACACAACCACCTCCCACTGTAACTCACTCTGTACAACCAACAGCTACAACACCTCCAACTCAACCTGTACAAACAACAACACCTCCAACTATCTCTACCATTCCTGACATTCAACCAACTTTTCCACCATCTCCTCAAATACCATCACCTTCATATCATGATACAGAAGGTCCATCATTTGAACCTTCTTATCATATGTCTCCACCACCTTCACATGAACCTGAGATTCAAGCATCTAGATCTAGTGAAGAAAGTGAGCAACTTAGGAACCTGATGGATATTGTACCTAGGCTGGAGTCAAGAGTAAAATCTTTGGAAAAGGAACTGAGTGAAACTAAGCAGACTCTTGGAACAGCAATCTTGCAACGTCCACCTGATAGAGAAAGTCAAAAAGCTAAGAAAACAAATTGAGGAAGAATAGTGAAAAGTAAAGGAAGCTAAGATTGCAGATGGTCATGATTCAAAAAGTTCTTTGAAACCAGATAAGGAATACATTTGTTACTCCTGAAAAGAGCAAGGGCTCAGGGGAGGCTCAAGAAGAACAAATAAGTCCTTCCACTTAGAGGCATGCTCAGATCTTAACAAAAGTAGCGTCATAAGTGTTTTAAGGGATCACAAGCAACTCTTGTAGCAAGATTTACAAAAGAAAATCAAAGTCTACAAAAACCCACCACAATCCTTCATTTGAAGAACCTGATATAGCTCAAGTAATACTGCTCAAGTTAATACTGCCTGAACTTAATCCTGATAGTACACTTCAGCTCAAATTAATTTTGGTGAAGATTATGCTGTGCTGAGTGACAATACAGGTGAAGATTAATGCTGCAGAATAATACTGGTGAGGCCAGAAAGGGTTCAGAGGAGAAAGTAAAGAGCCAATGATGAAGAGGACCTTTCACGCTGAAGTTTCAAGCATCAAAGACATCAAAAGAGCTTCAAGAGTTAGCAGATTTAGAGGAAGCTAAAAGAGTGCAAGCTAAAATGGATGCTGAAACACAAAGACAAATAGATCTTGATGCACATCTGGCTATAAGATTGGTATAGGCAAGAGGAAAGAATCTGCAAGAGAGCACTGGCAACTGAATTTGATTACATTCTAGCTCGATAAATGCAATCAATTCTTCTTGAGAAAATGATTCAACATAGAAGAACGGGAGTCAATATTCTATGAGGAAGAGCAAAGTTCTTACATGATACAATTGCTGCCAAAGAAGTTTCTTGCAGAACAAAGGAGTGCTGTTATCAAAACCAAGCCACCAACAATAACTCAGCTAAGAAATCAGATGTATCATTTATAATTGCTATGAAACATGTCGCAAACAAGAAGCCTGCTGAGTTAAAGTCTAAAAAAAAGGGTTTCCACCCATTTTGAGGAGATGAAAGTACGGTATAAGATACAAGAGAGTAAGATCAGACTTTTGTTGCTAGATCTGAAGAAGATGAGAGAGCAATCAAAAAGAATAATGAGAAAGATCTGAAAAGAGGAAGAAAAGAAGGATGAATCTGTACATGAGGAAGTTCAAAGAAGAAGGAGCAAAGAAAAGCAGTTAGTCACAAATGGAGAAAGTTAAAGGCAAAAAGTAGAGAAAGCATGGCCTAGTCTCACAATAGAAATGATGATTTGAAGATATGCTTGCATATATCTCCTGAATGAGACAAAGTGAATGATGTTTGAGGATTCTTGATCAACAATATCCCATTATTGAATGGCAATCCATTTTTCTTACAACAAACCTCAACATGATCAAACCAAACCTGATGAGATATATATCAGAATAGGTACAATGAGTAATGGTCATCAGAGATTCTTTTCGCAGCTTAATGGGAGTTTTATACGATTTGGCAGAAGAATATTTGAAAGTTAATTATAGCTAGTCATGAAAGAATATAAAGATAGTATTCTGAAGGATTTGACAGGATGCTTTTGGGGAGATCTGATGATTCTGTTTAATCAAGGTGATACTGCAGATTTTTAGGATACACAGCAAGACTGGAAGCTTATCAGCTGGAAACTACAATAGTTCCCAGGAGTAAACATACTAGCAAGACATATTACTGAGACTTTTTTTTCATATGCTTGTGGAAAGCAAAAATCTCTAGACAATGGAAGTACTTTCACAAATGTCTGAATTGAAGCTAGAAACTGAAGAAGAAAGCTCTATGGCTTTTGAGCTTATCAAGTTTAGTGATACAACAATTGGAAGAATTTAAAGATTCAAATGATGATGACCATTCACACCAACTCATTAAGATCAGAAATGGGTTTGAGATTGTTGCTAACCACCACACAACAAATGGCCATTGGTTCACCATGTTTTAACAGACATAAGAACTAACTATCCAAGAGCAAACGGTATGACATTGGTAAAAGACCTATCAAATCGATCTAAGGTTGACAATATACCAAAAATTGTATGTATTCCTATCACCATAGTAAATTATACTAAAGGCTGACTACCCGAGCAAACGGCTACAGGTAAATCATATCAAATCAGATGAAGGCTTAATGGTTGCCAAAAATCATAAGTGTATTCAACTCACCAACGTTTTCAAGTACAGAGAGTATGAAATGGTTTTCAGTTACCATGACATACATCTTCTGTGGCCAATAGAACTGACTACTCCCAATTTAATGGCTAACTGGTAAAGAAGACAACAAATCCATTTACCAATTTCAATGATTTACTCTCACTGGAGTTTAAACCCACCAGGAAGTGAGAGAAATACACTGAAACCTATGTTTTTATGTACAACATTGTCAAGTTGCTAAAACAAGAGTTAAAAGTACTAGTTTGCCTGACAAGATTTGAAGACATAAAGACTTTATATTTTTGTAATACATAAGTTTTTAAGACAATACCTCTAAAAGCCCCAAAGAAGCTTAAAGTATTTAAATATTCAAGAATATTCTGAGGAACATGAAGTTCTGCAATGAAGAACAAGTTAGGTGGATGATTGTTAGGAAAATATTGATAAAACAGGTACCTTAATACTGATAGTATTAAAGTTAAGTCTTTAGTATAGTTAGTACTGATAAGGATAGTTTAGTACTGTTAGTAATAGAAGTTAAGTCCAGGTAGAGCAAGTTAAGTCTGCCACACCCCCCCCCCCCCCCCCGGCCCACCCATTCTCCCTCCCCCCCCCCCCTTCCCCTTTAACTTAGGTCGGCAGTATTAAAGTTAATAAGTTTTTATCAAATAGTATGTTCCTTTTGTAAAGTTAATCTCTTAGCTTTATTTTAGGACGAGATAAGCATTATCTCTTAACGCGTTAAAGGGTTTTCCTTAATCTTATAAAAGGAACGTAGAATAGTATTGTAATCATATATGTGTTGATTGATCATTCACAATCCTAATAGTAATAGTAATACAAGTTTATATTTTGTTTCTTGTGTTCATCTTGGTATAGATATTGATATTCCGCGTCAATATTTGTATTCACGGTTATTGTCTCTCATAGTTACTTTGGATTTATTCAGAGAACTATAAGTCGTTTAAGGCTCAT
Organism: Tanacetum coccineum; assembly: GCA_026074375.1. Lineage (NCBI taxonomy): Eukaryota > Viridiplantae > Streptophyta > Magnoliopsida > Asterales > Asteraceae > Tanacetum > Tanacetum coccineum. The sequence continues at coordinate 37,810 of BQNB010046513.1, forward strand.
TAAGATCCTGTTGATAAGGACCTACAAATGTCGAAATCGTTGAGGAAGCATTACTCCCATATGTTCTCTACGAATTCTTGGAATGGAGTGGTTGTAGTAGGGAAGCAAAGTCTCGTTATAACACAAGGTTGGTAACTTTGCTCCCAAAACTCATTTATTCACCATAAATCATGGATTGGCAGTTGTTACACAAAATTGGTTATGGAGAGGAAATAGATAACATGTTAAAGATTAGTTTGAAAGAAGCTGAATCCAATGAGGAGATATTCTTTTTTGTAGCTTGGGTAAGGTCTTTTAACATATGTGAACCTATTTACCCAGAACTTTGCCGTGAATTCTATGCTACTTATAAGTTTGATGAAGTATGCGCGGATGATGAGTTACAGTCAAAGAAGATAATCAATTTTAGACTAGGAGGACGTGCTCATAGTCTAACTTTGTTGGAGTTTGCTAGGAGATTGGGATTGTATCATGCTGACGAATTAGATGAAGAAGGTTTTGATACTTATTTTCAGGGAGGTTTGAGAAGTGATGAAAACTTTAATACTAGAGAATATTGGGAAAGGATTAGCATAAATAGGGACTTACATTTGTCCAGGAGCTCAATCACTTCCGTTAGATTCCCGATTCTCAGAGTGTTGCATAAAATGATCACTTACGGATTATGTTAGAGGACGACTGGATATGAGAAGATTCAGAGGAATGATCTTTGGTTGTTAAGTATGTTTGAGGATAGACATCAGAATGGGTATGCAAATGTGGCTTAGGTGATTGCAAAGTGGATAAAAAGAAAAGGAGCTAGAAGTCAAAAGGATAGTCAGATTTGTTGTGGTCAGTTCATTTCAAAGATTGTTGGGAAGAGTAGAGTTTTGACTAATGAGACAATATGTACTCTGAGTACTCCGGTTTACTGCAGAGATTTAGACAGGACTACCCTGAGAGAGTTGATCGACTCTGAGGATAGATTGATTCCTGAGATTCTGGTTGATGATGTCCCGAGAGTTGCCGCCCAGAGAGCTCCAAGAGTTCAGTGAGCTTCGATGCAGGATTTATATGAGTGTATGAGTAGCATGGAGATCAGACAGAGCGATAGAAAAAGAAAAAAGTAAGAAAAAAAAAAAAAAAAAAAAAAAAAAAAAAAAATAAAAAAAAAAAAAAAAAAAAAAGAATTGGAGTACATACATGCATATCACTGGGATAGGTACCAGGGTGTCTTTGAGCACATGACAGGAGTTTATAATGTTCCATTGTAGGGTGGTTACAATCCACCCGGTTATGCTCAGCCCTAGTACGACCAGTACTACCAGCGGTATTATCCACAACAGCAGCATGATGATAAGAGAACGAGTAGTGTCGGATGCACAAGTTAGATATGTGAATTGATGCAAGTGTTTCAAAAAACAATATATTATTATAATGAAGTGTAAATCCTCGAAGCAATAAATCAATATTTTAAAACTTATTAATTAATTAGAATAATTATTATCATACATATGTCTTGGAATATGTAAATTTGAAACAGGGGAAAGAAAATGGAAAAAGATGAATGCAAGCAAGAGCTTTGGAGGATACGCAATACAAAAAGCATATTTCACTTTCCTTATTTATATTTTTCTCCATAAACATTCGCATAGGGCAATGCAGAAGTCATATTTAATATGCGGGGAGATTAACCTAGAAAAGTGAAAACATCTAAAAACCGTAATAACAAATTTAAAATTTTATGATCATAAGCAATCTGACTCAAGATAGATAACGTTACTAGCATATTATACTATCAATCAAAAAGTGAGGTTCGCCCTTAGACTTTAAGATTTCGGGTATCCATTTTTGGTACCCAAGATAATTGATGCCTTTAGCCTGTTCGAGTTAGGGTTTTATTGCAGTCATATCTGTCTATTCCGTCGTTACGAATGTGTATGTATGGTCTTTGTCACTTTTTCTGGAACAGTGGTATCGGTTGAAATATGGAATGTGCGGTTATTTCTAAATTCAAGACCTTGTGCTTGAAATCTTTTTGAGACCGCAGTAAGATCACGCTTGCGTTATATAACATTATTTCTAATTAAGAGGTGTTATTAAAATAGAAAATATAAATGAATTACTTTGTTGAAATCACTTTTTAATTAAATCATATGAAATTTTATCCGTTCAAAATGTTGTTATGTATATAAAAAAAACCCCAATATCATAAAAAAAGTCTGAATGTCAAAATATCACCTAAACAAAGAAGTTCGATGGAATAACGGATAAGATGGATTATTATTTAATTATAAACTATTTTTAACAAAACAAACCCGAAACTTACATATTAACCTCCTTTCGAAGTACTGATCGGTGGCTTACCATGTTCGGATAGAGGTTTAGTTCTAGTTTGAGCGACTCCCGTTTTATTACTCCATATCACTAAATTGTGAGGGTGGAAGTGAAAAATAAACTTAATTCTGAAATTATGTGAGATGCTTGTCGCGTTATCTGTGCTTATGATTATTAATCTATGAAACGAAATTCTTTCACTTTGAATTTGCATGAGGGAAAGCAATACTAAGTATAGGGGGGTTTGATATACGCTCCAAATATATATGAAATATCCCTTAGAAATGCGAGAAATATATGTACTAACGCAATAAATATTGTAAGAATTGGTCGTTTGTTATGTAAATATTGCTTCAGGACCAAATGTGGAAGGAAGGACTTAACGTGCAAGAAATTTGGTTATTTACATGTGACAATCCGTCAAAAATACATTTCGTTATATAACTCACGAGTATTAAATAATTTTTTCATTTTATGTAGAAATGTTAACACACTATTAACCTGAAGAAAATAGGTTGTACTTTAGATATTGAGTAACGACAATAAGAAACGGAGAATCCTACGTTAAGTATCTTCGATTTATGTTATCGAATTTCCGTAGAAAAATTATTATTACAATCGTTTTTATTTTTCGTGTCTCGTACTATTTTTACTTTTTACGAAAAACGACTATAAATCGTACCTTCTTATATATCGGACTTTGAAAATACCCGCATTTACAAAATATGGGACAAGTTTTTAAACTCATCCCACTAAAAACATACCCATGTAGGGTCGTTCACAAATGAGCCAGATGGTTAACCAGAGGGGCATTCAACCTCTTACTAAATGCAATGTATTGCATGCCCTAGTTATAAAAAACCATACTCACACACACACACATCACGTTTAACAAAAAATTTCTTGTATTTTATCTCACTTCCCCTCTTGCTCTGCCGCCGACCAACACACACAAACACAAATCTTATATAAATTGTTGAAGAACAAACAATGAGCACAACTAGTGATATGACTACCTAGAGAGTTTCTTGCATTTTTAAGAAAATTAAAGGGTTTTAAAAAGGTTAAATTCAAGAATAGGGCTGAGAATAATCAAGTAGATATAAATTCATTTTTGGGTAAATAAAATGGTGGTCAAAAATTAATTTGGGGTAAAGATCAAGAGTGTGTAGAAGGCTTCCATATTTTTGGTCCAATTATTCAGCATTTTCCTATATTTTGTTGGGTATCTAATCTCTACTTGTTCTGTTGTATTTATATTTTGATTTTCATTATATGTATGACATGAATGATATATGAAGATCAAGAGGTGAAAAGGTTCAAGCATCATAGATCTAGGTAAGAAATGACTAAATCAATATAAAAATTGTATAAATTATTGAAAATTTAGGGCTTATGTTAACAGCAAGTTCTGAATTTATGGATTGGCTTAATGGTTTGATTTGATTACCTAGTTGTAAGAATTGATTATGACATAAGCTGAAATAGGATACTCAATGGAAAGTAAAAATTGAATGAGTTATGACCATTTTACCAAAAGATATCAGTTCTGACCTTGCTATACAGATGGCACAAAAAGTCATACTTACATACTGAGTTGGCTAAAAACTTAAAACTATGAGACCTAGATAAAGTCATGTAGGTTCTGTACCAATTGGATCATCAACCAATTCATTATGGTTTATAAATTGCATCAAAAATGGTGAAAGTGAGTTTTTAGTCCGAATTTGCAACTTGACCTTTGTGTAGTGATTTGATCATAAGTATATGTATACTTAAAATAAGTATAAAAGTAACCTTGGATCTGTAATATATACTTAAATATGAAACTAAAGATATAAAGTTTTCAATTATATCATTTACGGTTATTAAAATACGACTATTTTTGTAAACCTAAACGTATATAAAAGTTTACGTCTACACGAACACTATAATTAATAAAACGTTTTTACCACTAATACCCGAGGTGGTAGGACCTACTTCTTGGGAGTTTTTAAAAGTTAACTTACTGATAATAAACATGTCCCGACCTCGAGAACCCGAAAATTTATAATAAGACTCATTTAACAAGCTTAATGGGCATAAGGCCCTAATTGGGCCACTAGGCCCAATGTATTAAAATAGGCATATTGGACTTGGCTTTAAGCCCAACCCCATGGACTTAAATTACTGGGCTAAGACCTGGTCTTGGGTTGATAATATCAACCTAATAACTTAATGGGCCTATTGGGCTTTTTGGACCAATTTAGACAATACTAGTAAAATGGCTAATAAAAACAACATATACTTATTTAATTTATAAACTACATGCATACATATACTTATTTAATTTATGAATTATCATTTATTTTATCGACTAGAAAACCTAAACCCGTTAAATTTGTTAAGGTACTCGTTGATCTACGCCTTTATTCCCGAATTCTTATTCATGTCGATATCTCGTCCGACATCACTAAGAAGTTCAAAGCCCTACGCATTTTTACATCTTTAAAATGTTTTATAAACCCGCAAAGGGAGATAACATGCTTGTTTTAAAAAATAAAACACAAAGGTATATTTAATCTAGTATGCCTAGATTATTATAAGTTTAGCTTAACTCGCTAATACAAGACCCGTGAAAATCATGAATTGTTAATTTCCTGTAGATGGCATACGCTTATACATGGAATAGTACTATTTGGAGGCTGCCACCTCCAATCCCTGACGACTAGCTATCGTCAAGTGTCGGGAATATGACACAACGGATGCGTTGTATAGAGAATAATATGCACTGCGAGGGTGTATAGTGGGCAAAATTACTGAATATATGGTAAGGTTCGATGTCATGAGGCTTATAATAATCCCCCTATAACGTTGTCTGATCCACATCGTTATATCCTGATAATTTTGAAAAATGATACTTGTGTTCGGAAAATTTTATTGTTTATATATATATAAACTCTATGAATTCACTCAACATTATTGTTGACTTTTAGCATGTTTTATCTCAGGTCCTTGAAGGTAATTCGGATTGATGGAGACATGAAGGCCCGCTAATTAATTATTCATTCGAAAACGTTTTGTAAAATATTGTATGATGTTGTAAAACTTAATTTGGGACCGTGATGTAAACTTTTATTATTCGAATGAATGAAATTTTCTTAAAACGTCTCTTTTTGAGTCGTTTTCTATGATTTGAGTTATTGTGCTATTAAGTAACACCATTGGACCCTTCCGCTGACCGAGCTAAATTGAGGGTGTTACAGATTGGTATCAAGAGCTTAAGTTATAGAGAACAAAAGATTTTCAAAAGAAGAAAATGAATAAAAGAATTTTTGAAATCTTTTGACTATAACGGTGCAAGAAGAATCTCCGAATTACCGACAAGACCGGATTGAGAAGTTTTATTTTGATATATATATATATGAATTTATATATATGTTGTAAATTTATTAAATGTTAATTATGGAAACGAAAGAAACGGACTTAAAACGAGAAAGTTACGCCAGTTTTACTAAAGTATACTTATATACGTTTTTACTTTATAA
>BQNB010046514.1:0-25924 GCA_026074375.1 Tanacetum coccineum
ACCATTTAGCAGGCTTGAAGCTTTTGTGAAGCATTGTGAGTGAATAATTGTCTGTTGATGTGTAAATTAATATTAAACGAATGGATTTAAAGAGATATAGTTTGTAACTCCTTATGCGCAACATAAGTCATCAATCCCAAGCTTAGAAGGTTATTTGGGTTACCAAAAACTAACCTTAAGTTCCTAACCCGATCTCTCATTCAGTTTGGTTAACTTTGGGACTCTGCAAACACCGCCTTATGCGCACAGCTTAAGCCATCAATACCAGGCCCAAAAGGTTATTCGGGTTACCAACAACTAACCTTAACTTCCTAACCAAATCTCTTATTCAATTTGGTTAACTTTAGGACTCTGCAAACACCGATTTACATATCCTACTAACTCAAAATCTGACCAACCCAACCTATAATCACCCCTGACCAAAAGCACAGATATATAGAACTTTTCATGACACCTAACACACATACCTTTAAAATACTATGTAATAGAATTTAATATCTCTAACCTTACCCCCAGTTCTTGCTTGGAAAGGCGACACACTTCAATTCTTCATGAGCTATTTTGATAGCTTTTGGGATATCTTCTTTTTTGATCAACCTTATCTTAGCCACCCTGCTGTAATAACAAATTATTGGTACAACACCGCATGATTAAACTGATGCACCAAAAAACATCATACACACAGAAATGCAGTTCAAAGATAAAAACAACAAACAAACGTAGTGAGTTTTCCATCATGATCATTTAGCAAGTTAATTTCTGAGTAGCATCCACAGACAGCACACAAATCTCATTTTTTTGATACAGTTGTGTCACAGATAATTCATAATTGGATTTACTTAATATTTAGTTATAAAAGAACAAATCCAAAAGAAGTACTTTAAATTTTGTTTCCTCTAAACTTACATCAAATGAATTTAGGTTGACATCAAGCCCTTTCAATGTCAATTTAAACTTGTCCTTAAGAAACAACCATTTATGTTCATTTTTACTATGTAAAAAATATAACATGAAAAACTAATTCAAAAAGGGATTTCCTTGCAAAGCTATTAGTTTTTGAAACATCGTACAGGATTTATAGTTTTAAATCTAAAAGTTCAGTTCAAATATATACATGGAATCAACACTATTTTTTATTATGTTAGAATGGTGCACAGACCGCGAGTAGTCTCCTTCATGGAGGGATTCCATGAGAATAATGTAACCCTACAAAAGTAACATCACAATCAGAAAATTAAAATCATATATAAGTCTAAATTAGAAAAAACAATAAAAAAGGGCTTGTGAGCTTAATTGACGCAACTCATATTATTCAACTTATTTTCTATATATCAGCTCTTATTATGATTTGAATATGGTAAATAAGCCCATAAGTTGGAAAATATGACACAAAAAACTGTCGGTAGCATAAATGTATCAGTAAATTCTGAAAGAAGGTATAATAAGTAGAAAAATACTGCTCCTCTAGCCATGTGCATTGCTTGTGGGAGCCTGGTGGTTGCTTCATCCGAATATATATATACATACCGTGCATCAGGTGTCTCTAATGTCTTTAGCCCGTTGGATTCTACACTGTTTTCAGATCTTCTGACATTTTGATACTATTGGCATCGGTTGTCTGAGGTGGAGGTTCTTTAAAAGACCGAGTTATTGATTCGTGTTGTTTTGGGTTTTCAAGTTATTTCTGATAGAGGAGTGAATGATGTATCATTTGCCCTTTCTGTAACAGCATAACCTTGAAGAATATATAGTAATATAATGAACATATATCAAATTATCTAAATTTAAAGAAAACTTTATCAATAATATGAGTAATTAGTAATTACCATCATCTTCAGCCATGTCAAGAAAAGCTTGCAGCTTTAAGGCTTCCTAATACTACACCATGCCATGAACTGTTAAAAAAATAAAGATATTTAAAGTACTTTTTATATATGAAATTCAAAATAACTAATTGTGGCTTGTTGAGGTGGACTTTTGACCAATACCTTATGAAAAGGAACAACAGTCCCCAACTGCTAATGGCAGTGTATCTTTGATACTATGTGTGCTTCCAATTAACAACAAAAAGTGTTTTGAGCTTTTATCACATATAATTGCAAAGGCATGCTTCAAAATCTGCATTCATTAAAAAATGTTATTTGTATGCTATAAGATTCTAGATACACAGTAAAAAGATAACCCAAACAACCCTATTATTAATTCATTAGCAGCAACCTTATGTTTACTTCTTAAATGTAATAGAAATTATAGCAGGGAGAAAAAAAATCTAAATAGTGGAATTGAGCAAACCCACCTTAGCAAAATGTTATAAGAATTCTCACTCGCTCATTGGCAGCAGGAGTTCCACCAGTACTCGGGCTGCTCACACGACCTTCATTCATCACTACTATCGCAGTTTTGTCCCAACGAACGGGTAGCCTGATTACAATACCAATGTTGCATATTATATAAACCAATTTTAGCCTTTCAGCAAAATAATAAAAAGTACTTTTAGGTAGCATACCTTCCTATTTCATAGATGATTTTGACTATATATTGTATCTTAACTCACTTGATCACTTCACACTAATCTCAAATAGACAATATCATATTCATATAAATTAGTTACACACATAATCAAAATATTTTAAATGAATAGAATGAATGGAGAACATTGAAAAACTACATTGACATTGCATCAATTTGCTTAGAAGGAAACAACCCTTAAAGAAAAAATTGCTAACAATGCGAAGTTAACTAAAATAGTTAAGTAACATTTTTTGCGCACGGGCCTATAAACTGGACATGCTCATCTTGTGATAAGTGACTATGTCAACTTTGTAATAAGAAATGGATTCCGGTAATAAAAGAGCAGACACATGTTATCGATTGCTTAAACAAATGAAAGCTTTAGAGGACATTGCAAGCATAAGGATATTATATGCTTTTGAGATTACAAATTACTTGATATCACCGCGCATGCCTATAAACCGTTTATTTCTTTTTCTTTGTTGTGGTCCATGTGTGTCTCCATATGGTTAATTATTTGGTGAAAACTTAGAAAAATAGTTACTCCGTACTACAAAGTGACATAATCACTTATCATGATCATATATGTGGCACTTTGTGAATATATAAGTTTATCTTTGTAGATCATATCAGTAACATTTTTGTTCTCGTAATGCAAATACCATGTGATCATAAGCAATCCATATTATATAAACACCTCAAAATTAGACAATGCCTACCAAGCGATCAAGAACCATAACTGAAAAAAAACATTATTTAGGTAATTTCATGTCTACAATGAACAAAAAAAACAATTAAAAGTGTGGAGAATTACCTGATTCCATATTAGGGTTTACGGTTTTAGTTATAGACGGTGATGTACGTGTAGAAGAAACTGTTGTTGTGTTACTCAACTTGCTTAGGGTTCGTATGTACATTATAGATAGAATTTAGGGTTTTGAGTTAGAAGGTTTTTTGGATTAAAAAATCTCGTATATTAAAAGATATCAACTGGTTTTTTAGAAGATATGTATCTTATAAATAGAATTTAAGGTTTTGAGTTAGAAGGTTTTTTGGATTAAAAAGTCACGTATATTAGTAAAAGATATCAACATGGTTGTTTAGAAGATATTATTATAGTTTTGGATAGTAAAACACAAATGGTGGTTTAGCTCAGTTGGTAAACCTGATTGGAACTTAACTATAGGTCACAAGTTCAAACCTGGACATGGACATAATTTTTAATAATATTCAAAAATTTATGCTATGTGGGTGTCATGTCATCATTGAGGTGGCGTACAGTCACTAAATCATATTTATCCAGTCATAATTAGCCTCATATATATGTTATAGATATAGGTCGCGATTGAGACGTAAAGCTTATTATGCTTGTTGATTGATTGATTAAATTGGGTCATTTGCTTAATGTGAGTTCATAGCCTCGCTTTTGAACTATTTTAAATGTTTTAAACCCGCTAGGGGGATACATGTTTGTTTTATAAAATCGAACACATATGATTTATGGTATGCTAGACCCGATATGAGATCGTTTCCGCATAAGTTGCTATTGTCGAAGTCCCTTAATTCATGAACCGTCAATCGCCTATAATGGGTGAACGCTAATACATTAAATAGATCTATTGGATTTGACAGTCCGGTCCAGGGTTTGAATCCGTGTAAACACCCTGTCAAACGAACATTTTGTTATTAGAATATAGAAGGTATATGACAATAATACCTAGTTTCGGGAACTTAAACATATGAAATCCCATATGTATTGTTAATGTTCAGTGTCATGAGCTTAATGCACAAAAGAAAAGAAGTTGTTATACATTGCATTTGTTGCTTTGTTTTCCAGAGAACTAATTATGTGTTTAAGGATCTTTACTTACTGATTACTTTATACTCTATGAATTTCACCCAACTTTAAACTCTATCAAGGCTGAAGGCAACGATGGCTAGAGGTGTCGTGCGTGTATGGTGATTGAATTAAAGGAAAGGCTACTTGTGTGTTCCGGTCTTTCAAAAACAATGTCTTGTGTTATGTTTAAAACAATGTCTTTTATTTGAACAATTGTCTTTCAAATACTGTATGGTTGGGGTTATGATTCTGTGGGGACCTAACGCATTTTAACTCTGAATAATTATGGAACACATGTGGTTTAAACGTCTTATTTAGGTCGTTTTCTATATTCGTGGTAAAGGATGCTATTTAGTAACACCAAATTGCTAATTTCCGCTGCGCAATCCGATGCCCCTCGGGGCGGGTGTTACAGATTGGTATCAAGAGCTTCGGTTATAGAGAACTAGGTTGTTTTCAAAACTCGGATTGTAATTATTTTAGATGTCAAAGTAATATCAAGAGTCTAAGGGTATAAAGAAATGGGTCGAGTCTTTTTGGAAAACCTAAACTATAACGCTTCTACACGCACGCCAAGACTCCTCGTTGCCATTGGTTACATGTAAGTTACATTTATAAGTTGTTACGTGTAAGTATATTTATGTACGTATGGTATGTATAATTGGTTAAATAATTTACCCGTATTTAACTATGCATTGTGATTGGATAAATTTATGCCCGTGTTGGATGCATAAAGCGTTATGTATTGGTACGTTTATGCATGTGTTGTATGCATAGAATGTCATGTGATTATATGATAACTATCATTATATATGTTTGAAATGTAATCGAGATATATTCGGATTGAAAAAGAGTCGCGAATTGTAAATTTTTAATTGTTGCGCTTTTGTGCGAACTGTTATTTTGATAATAGTATTATCGTTGGAACGCTATTGAACGATAATATGAAGTGATACGCTATTAAGTAAGTATTATATGATATTTTCTAGATAATAAAATTATTTAATATTTTACTTATTTAAACGTTGTTGATAACGCGAATATCCGAGTTAAATATTCTTTTTATTTTTAACCAAGTCACAAAATAGATAATAAAGTTTTTAATAAAAAATTTTATAAAACTGTGTTACGTAAAATAGTAGTCGAGTGAATACTCATTTTTATCAGAAAAATGATTTAGAAAACAATGGCGCAAGTTTCGAGATTTGAATCGTCCGTTAAGTCATTCAAACGAGTCCCGAACCGTTTTTATTAAAAACTATATTAAACATATAAAAATTAACCCTAGGTCTATTTTATAACTTGTCATTACTTTTATATATATATAAATTATATTATTCTTTTTTTCATTTTTACATATAACTCACACACACTCTCTAATAACTCTCTCTTCTCCCTCCACAAATATTCCCGGCAGCCGGCGTCCACCACACACAGCCGCCGGAAAAGTTTTTCGGGACAGCTTTTACCGGCCAACACAAAAATCCTCCCCATCTCCCGATCTATCCTTCCCACCATCTCTTACCTCACTCGCGACTCCAACACCGCACTCGCCACCACCGCCACGCGTTTATCACCACGGACGCATGCAACCCCACTCCACGGGGGGGGGGGTGGGGGGTCATCTTAACTCCATTCATCTCTAATTGAGCTCCACCTCATCACCCCGTCACACATCTTCATTCGGAACCACCATCTCTTTTTTGATATCATCATAACCACTCCGTCAACCACTTCTCCACAGACGAACTCCTCACACTCGTCTTCCCATCGCTAGCGCCTCCAACTGATTGAGCTGGGTGCGGTTGGAATTATATCACCCAAAAAACGGGTGCGTTTGCGCTGATGAAAAAGTCAACTACTAGAGGTGCGGGTGGTTTGTGTTATAAAAACACCCAAAAAGGGTGCGTGGTTTATTCCGGCAGCTGCACAAGGTGGGTTGGCTGTTGCATAAATCCACAAGGGTGCCGTCTTTGGAATAGTTTAAAATCGTTTAGGGGCGTTTGGATTTGGGTTTTAGCACCGAGTAGGGTGCGTTTGGTTTTAGTAAAAGCGAAAGGGTTGCGTTTGGTTTGATGATTTCAGCAGCTATAGGCTGCGTTTGGTTGGTTTGGCAGCCCATAAGGGTGCATTATTGTTAGCTTGTTATAACAGCCAAACAGGGGGTTTGGTATGGCTGTTTTTACAAGCCATTTTCGGGAGGCGTTTGGGTTCGGTAGGCAGCAGAGGCCCCCAAAGGGGTGTTTTGGTTTTTGTAGAATAATAACTGGGGTGCGTTTCGGTTTACACAACGCAGGGTGTGGTTTGATTTGTAGCAGCCGTTATAGCAATGGCATTTGGATTTGGGTTTACAAGATTAGGGTGCGTTTGGGTGAGCAGTTTATCCGTAAATGGTGCGTTTGGTTTAATATAAAAACGGCTAAAATAAATATGTTAAGTTTTGGGATAAATATAAAACCGGATATATAATAGTGGTTGATTGGTTAAATAAATGTGATAAATTATTATTTTCGGATATATTATATTAGACTTGTGACGAATTTAAAATGCTACGATTTGTAACGAACTTATAATATGTAAATAACGACAATAATAAATAAATACACTTGAAGTTTACTAGGATGTTTTCTATTTGAATTGAATTGGGAAAATGGATTTGCAACAAAGTCTTTCGACTTGGGATTGTTTATAAACGGAAAGGTCATGGCGAAATTTATATAATTTGCTATATTTAGTAACATTTTACTAAAACTCTTATTATTTTAAACCCGGTAAAAGGGACTAAGATATGTTTTAAAGATATATTAAAATATAACTATACAAAAACTTGACAACGGACAAAAACTATACTTTTACAAAGAGATAAATAGTTTAGACACGACCTGTCGAGGAAACGAAATATAATTTTATAAAATATTATTTATATTTTATAATGATTATAAACTGTTACAAACATGGTTTGATTAATTCATAACGTTAAGATATGTGTCAACCTTTGTACAAAGCCTTTTCATTAATTAAATGGTTGTCAAACTAATTGGTTTAATAAATTATTCACACTATATTATTTTATACCTGCAAGTATATTATAATTTTCATTTAATCTTTGACATTGATTGTCTTTGTTAAATAATTAAAGGTAGGAATTATTTAGGGTTATTTTTCATAATGTAATATATAAAGATTATATTTTACAGCATTTGACGTATATTTTCAATTTATTTATTTTAACCAACCACAACTATTACAACTTTAAATCTAAAATCTTTTATCAACGTGCTCGCGTTGATGATAACCATTCATTTTGAAACCCAAATTACATTATCTTAGGCTAGTTGGGAATAGGCGTTAGGATTAGTTGCTACTTCTCAGTCAAGCCGTTCCGGTCTTTCTGTTCGTGTTGTGCATACTAAATGCCCATTCCCGTCAATCGTTCTTCACCATCGATGTGAGTTTATAGCCCCTCTTTCACTTGTTTTACATTTACTTTACAAATCTCGGGGGAGAATACATGCTAATACACTTGTTTTACATATTTTCGATTACCAATGTCTTTTACTTACTATTATACACACTTGGTTTACATACTTGATTTTTGCACAATCATTACAAATAACACATTTACTTGATTGATTTCAAATTGGTTTACATATTAGTTTGCATAGATCGCTATGGGTTACATTACTTTGACTTTATCTTTTGGTCACAAATGCATCTACTTTACTTTGAAATGATTTTCGGATTACGATTTGTTTGGCGCCTGCGGGGCCAACAAGCATTACATGCCCGGGTGTTCTTGGAGGGAACACCCATGATGGGAACACATTATTTGTATCACTGCCCGAATCGGGTACATACAACAAGTCTACGTCACAGCGTCATGAACTGTAAATCACTTGGCAGGGGAGTGAGCGAGAATGTTATGAATTGATCTATTCGGTGTGTGGATTCCTGTTGGGTGATAAAGCTATCGAGGTAACGACATTTTTAGCGTGTGTCCCACGCGAATGATATAAATTAGATCTAATTTCAGGGATTGACAACCCCCGTTCGGGGTGACTTGCTAATCACTGGGGATCGAACGTTATAACACTGTACGGATCACGTGGGGAATACAGGCCCCGACAAATACATACTTGGAACATTTTGGTGACCATTAAATTATCATGATATTTTATAAAATCTTTGGGATAAGATTGGTAATTTTGGTTAAATAAAATGGGTCGTAGCATTATTTTATAAATATTTTACATGGTACTGATGACGACACATTGGATAAATATATTTGTTTGACAACTTAATTTATATTTAAACTAATCTATGAACTCACCAACTTTAATGTTGAACACTTTTAAGCATGTTTTTATCAGTGTGATTAGATGCTTGGATTGTTTGATTGTGCATTGGCGTCTTTACATTCTAAGGTGCATGTTCATGTTCATGATTATGAGGAAACGCTTGAGGATGCGGAAAAAAGTCGATCAAATATGAAAGATAAACAAGATGACAAAAAATTTCAAGAGAAGAAGGTCAAAATGTTTCCAATTGATTATCGAAGCTTAAATCATCTTTATGAAACATTTGTTCCTCAAAAAGAAGTTTATGTTGAACAAAAATATTTTTCAGAAACCTCTACTTCCAATGTATGTCTTCAAAAAGAAAGTGTTCATATCTCGAGGTCACCTCCTCAAAAAATGCCTAAACAGCATAGATTTCAAAAATATTTTGCTGAAGTTAAATATGATATTCGGCGTCTTAAACTCATCTTTGCAACTAGAACACCATCAAACGATCGGAGTTTGTTAACTGGTAATGATGACGAACTTAAGAGTCTTTGTTATAAAGAGGTAAAATCGGTAAATGAACACTTACGTGCTTTTGTACCAATGTTTGAATCAGATTATACAATGGAAGTGAAAGAAATGTTAAATATTTTTGAGTCAATAGAATCGGAACTTCTTGAGATAACAATGGAAAAATAATTTTTGAAAACCGTTCATGATAGACTTTTGGAAGCATCCTTAATATTGTCAAAGATGTTGTCATGCATTCTAGGGTGGAAAATAAGAATGAGAGGTTGCGAAAAGAGATTGAGCAAATTACAAACGAGTCCAAATATATTCAAGAGAATTTGGTTAAATGAATTGTAATTCTTGAAAATGATTTCCAAAGGTGTCAAGCACAAAGTATTGATTTTGAATTGAAATTGCAACATCAAAAAGAAAAAACTGTGTTTGCCAACTCTTGGATATCAAAGGTTGAGAAGTTGGATAATGAGAACGTGTCTTTGGTATTTCAAACAAATCATTAACAAAGGAAAATGAGTATGTGAAACTTGAATATCAAAAGTTGTTTGATTCGATCAAAAAGACATGATCTCAAACTCAGAAAGAAATGAATTAATCGAGCATGTTAATCAAAAGACTTACGCATATGGGGATGTATGGGCTAAAAATCAAGATCTTTTGATGACAATTTCTGAGTTGAAAAACAAGTTGAAAAGTGTTGAGAAATGAAAGTCTTTAAACACTAAGTTTGGCAAACCAGAAGTCAAGGAAAAACTTATTTGTGTCACACCGTTTAATAAACAATCTGGTCAAAAGCTTAAGTTTGTTCCTTTGTCTTCTAAGAAACAAGTTTTGATAAAACCAGTGACTTTACAGACTTCACCTCAGAGAAGAAAGAAATTTTCAGTAACACAAATGCCATCAAACCAGGGATGTACAAGGTTAAAATACAAGACACACAAAGAAGACAAAATAAAACTAACGCAAGTGTTTTAACTTCCACATGCTTAGAAAGTTCTCTTAGTTTTAGCAGGCAAAAGCATAAGAGCAATGATGAGAAGAATAGTGTCATGTATAACACTAAGAGGAGAAGCACTTCTAAAATGTCAAAGAGTGTTGTAGATTATGTTAGGAGAGTTAATAACAAACATCTTTCTTCTGTTTTGAATAAGACAAGTTCATGTAAGCGTGAAATAGATTCAAAGAATGTTAAGAATGTGAACGCTTCATGTAGATCTAAAGTTGTAATATATGTTTCTTGTGCTAAATCCGTGTTTGATAATTGTCATGATAAATGTGTTGCAAAACATGTGATTTTCGTGAAATCTAAAGCTAGGAGAGCCTTATTCACTTCCCCATTAGCCGCGTGATGTGGATGATGTAAACCTCCGAAAGAAGTTTAATAATCCCCCTATGCAGTGTACCTAATCGTTGTAGTGTAGTATATACAAGACTCTGGGGATTGACTATTCTCTAGAGGAATAGTGAGGTAGGTTCGAATTGTATGTTACTAAGATCTAAAGGTTGAGAGAAGAGTATTTTTGTGTTTTTATATTTTTTAGAAATCAAGTGAATCTCGGGTTTTGAAGAGGGTTTTGATTAAACTACTAACTACTCCTAAAAGTTCTCCCAAGTTTCCACATGAATTATGAGAATAAAGGGGTTGTAATTATAGAATTTAGGTTCCGACGGCGTCGCTAGGGCTTTGTGACATCGTTAGCCCGTCGAATCTTCTAAGGATTTCTTTTCTTAGCTAGTTGTGACGCCATTGCTACGCATTGTGACGCCGTCGCTTGATGATTCTGACGGCTTCAGACACTTCTTGTGACGTCGTCTCCACGACCTAAGAAGTCACACTTTCCGTCTAAAAATCTACTTTCTAGCCACATTTGGTGAAGGCGTTAGGATGGGAGTCACCAGCTTAAAAAGTTTTGTTTTTGTACAGTGTCTTCCCAATCGAGCCCAAGTCACGCACTTTTCTTCCAAGTGCTTCCCAAATGCTAAAATAACAAAAAGAAAGGATTAAGTATAATATTTGGGCATATTTGCATGATTTTGGGGGTTAAATAACCCTGAAAAAGTGTATAAAATGACACCTCATCAAATACCCCTACACGTAGGATTTGTTTGTACTCAAGCAAATGAGCTTTTCTACCTAGTAAATAGCAAAGTCGGGGGCATTTAACCTACTAAGTAAAGATAGTTTATGGCACAACTGGATCAACCTTGTAATTAAAAGCATAAAAATCATATATAGTTACATGCATTTAAATCCGATTATACTATTTACACATTTTAATCCTTGTTTAATCCTCTACAAATCCCACTAAGAAAACCTTACATGCAATGAGTATTTAAGAAGTTGGGTTTTTGGTCAATTTTTATTAATTTGGTGTATAAGGAAGTGTTTAAGGGTGTTAGATTAGTGTTATATTGAAGTGGTTTGATTTGAAAAGGTTGTTTGGTTGTTCTTTGTGGTTCGTCCGATTATAAGCAACAACGGGAAACCATATTTGATCTTTGTTCTAGATTTGTAAGCACTTGTTTATGTTTATGTCTTGATTAATTAGATGATTATTACATGTATGTGATTGTAGCTAGTTGATTCAAGTGCAAAATGGGTTTTAAAGTATTTCAAGTATGAACATATGTTTGATGGTTTTAGTATATGTTTTTAGGCTAGTTAAACATGTTGGAAGGGTTAGATTTTGTTAAAAATGAGTTTTGGTATGACTTTGTGTTGACCAGAAAGTTTGACTTGACCATAGCGTGTCGAGAAATTTTTGAAATCTAAATTAGGCTTTTGAATATGATAAATAATGTTCTAAGGTCTGTTTTGATATAAGGTAGGCCTTGTAACTCTTAAAAACGAAGATTTTACGGCCAAGTCAAGTTTGAGTTATTTTTCGGTAAAAAGTCAACTACAAAGTTTGACTTTTGAAAGTCAAACTTGCGTATAATTTTGAATATAGTTTATAACAAGCAAAGGGTTCTTAATGTTAGTTAAACTAAGACGAAATGTTAAGTTTGGGTTATATTATCCTTACTTTCGGTAAACTTTCTAAAAATGGAACTTTGTATGGAATACGTTGTAATAATTGATGAATTTTGTCAAGCGAATTATTTTGAGTCGCACTGGAGATTCTAGTTTATGATTATTTATTTGACGTAATAGTAATACATATATATTATATATATAACTATATATTACTTTATTTATTTATATCTATCAATATATTTTATTTATATATATATATATATATATATATATATATATATATATACATTATATGATTTAATATACTATTAGTCACATACCGCCATATATGTATTATATAAGTCGCGGTTGAGACGTGAAGCTTATTGTGCTTGTTGATTGATTGATTTGGATCTTTTGCTTAATGTGAGTTTATAGCCTCGCTTTTGAACTATTTAAAATGTTTTAAAACAAAACCTTGCGAGGGGCATACGTGTTTGTTTTATAAAACAATCGATACACTTATGATTTATGGTATGCTAGACCGTATGAGATTGTTTCCGCATAAGTTGCTATTGTCGAAGTCCTTTAATTCATGAACCGTCAATCACCTATAATGGGTGAACGCTAATGCATTAAATAGATCTTGTGAACACCCTGTCAAACGGACATTTTGTTATTAGAAATATAGAAGGTATATGACAATAATACCTAGTTTGGGGCACTTAAAATATGAAATGGACATTTGTATTGTTAACGTTCGGTGTCATGAGCTTAATGCGCGAAAGAAATGAAGTTGCTATACATAGCATTTGTTGCTTTGTTTTCCCAAGAACTAATTATGTGTTCAAAGATCTTACTACTGATACTTTAAACTGCTGATGAATTTCACTCAACTTTGTTGTTGACGTTTTAAACATGTTTTATCCTAGGTAATCAAGGTTGAAGGCAATGATGGCGTGGAGGTGTCGTGCGTGTATGGTGACTGAATTAAAGGAAAGGCTACTTGTATGTTCCGGTCTTTCGAAAACAGTGTCTTGTGTTATGTTTAAAACAATGTCTTTTATTTGAACAATTGTCTTTCAAATACTGTATGGTTGGGGTTACGAATCTGTAGGAACTTAATGCATTTTAACTTTGAATAATTATGGAACACATGTGGTTTAAACGTCTTATTTAGGCCGTTTTCTATATTCGTGGTAAAGGATGCTATTTAGTAACACCAAATTGCTAATTTCCGCTGCGCAATCTGAAGCCCCTCGGGGCGGGTGTTACACATGCGGAGTCTATGATTTATCTGTTTTAGTTTTCATTTGAACTTTTCATGTTTTGTTCTTCATGCATTATATGTTAGATTATTGTTTTGGGCGTTGTCATAACACGCTTTGGATCTTGAAGTTTAATGAATGTCATTTTTAGTTTTCTCTATTTTGACGCCTTGTGTTGTGATGATGCCTATTGATCATGCCTTGCAAATTCCGCCTTGGCGGGGTGTGACAGATTGGTATTCAGAGCCAAGGGTATAGAGAGCTAGGTGGATTGGTCTAGACTATAACTAGGAACCTTCATATAGATGCATTTAGGAACTATGTGCTTGTGTATACGTATGTATAATATATTTTATGTATATATTTTGAAGTTCCAATTGCATATTCGTTTACTATTTTCGTAGTAGGAATATATATATATATATATATATATATATTATTTATATAATTTATTTATCTATAAGATAGATAATATATTTATTATATTTATTTTTTTGCTAGCATTTCTATTTACCTTACGTAGCAAATTTCGTGTTGGAGCTTATACTCTTCCTTATTTATAGAGTTATGTCTCCCTCAAAGCGTAAGTTTCGTTGGGGAATCATGCGTTCAAACCGTAAGTGCCATATACCCATCGACTTATATCCGTGTAAAGTGGAAGAGAGTATGACTATAAAGAAAGTAGGTGACCAAACGATTGGAGTGATTCAGAGAAGAAGGATCGACAAGGAAGGGAATGTTTGTAGGTTCTAAGAATACCACACCTCGAATGAAGAAGAAGAAGAGCTGAGTGATGTTGGGAATAAATCTTCACAAGTTGGTACTTCTAGTTCAAGAACTTAATACTGCTCAAGATATTACTAACAGTACTAACTGGGTTAGTACTGCCAAAAGAAAAGTTAGTACTGCCAGTACTGAACTTAATAATGTCAGAGAAGATTAATACTGCTAAAAGAAGATAAGGATTGCCAGAAGATAAGGATTACTTGGAGATGAAGATTAGAAGATAATTATAGAATAGATTGTATTAGAATATTCTATAAGTTTATGTTTATCTTTAGTATATGTTGTAAGCCGACTAGGACTCCTTAGTCTATAAAAGGAGGCTCTAAGGCATTAGTTGAGATACAAGTTTTCATAGTTGTCAAGTCGATTTAAAAGGCTTCAAGGTTGTAAACCCTAGTACTAGTGAAGAGTACTCGTATTATTGATCTAATAATATTAGAGCGTTTGGTTATATTCATTGTTCATTCTTACTGATCACTGTTTACTTGCTACTTTCATATTCTTCTAAGTACTATGAGTAGATTCACATACTCTTTGTATCAACAAGTTTCTTGCATAGTTGTCTTGAATATTTTCAATATCTAACTTAACTTTAACTAGGTTTTGCAAGATCTAGTTAGGATCAACAAGTGGTATCAGAGCCTTGTGTTCTAAAACTTTGATCTAGAAGTTATGGAATTTGAATCTGCACAGAGTAATACTACTGCTAAGCTACCAATTCTCCAAAACTAGGTGATTTGAGTTGGTGGGTGATAAGAGTCAGTCAATACTTCCCAGGTATAAGGACTATGCTTTTTGCGGAGGTCAATAGAGAATGGTAACTCATGGGTGTCTGTACCACAAACAGCACAAGAGAATGGTACTTTAGTTATGAAGATGTCTGTACCTGTAACTGCTGAAGAAAACTCCCAAACAAGAATAAGATTGATGGCTTGAAGCTTGATACTAAGGCTCTTCCTAATGAACATCCACTTACTTTCCGTTTAGTACTTTGATGCTAAAACAATGTTTGACTGCTTTCGTAACACGATTGGAGGTAATGAAGCCTTACATTAAACACATAGACACTTTTTTTAAGCAACAATATGAAAATTTTAGTGCATCAAGCACCGAGTCTCTTGACTCTATCTTTAATAGGCTCCAAAAGATTGTTAGTAGGCTTGCAATTTTGGGTGTGGTCATCGCTCAAGAAGACTTAAATTCAATTTTTTTAAGCAGCTTGCTCCGGAGTTGAAATTACTAATTGTTGGAGTCTGGATGAATAGGATGTATTGAAAACAATGAGCATCGATGATTTGTACAACAACTTTAAAATTGTTGAACAAAGTGTAAAGAAATATGTTGGTGCAAGTAGTGGTGCTCAAAACTTGGCCTTTATGACTGCTCCAAGCACTAGCAGTACTAATGATGTTAATACTGCTAAACCTGCATATGAAGTTAGTTTGTTAGCCCTAATGTTAACACTGATAGTCCTTAAGTTAGTACTGCTAGCTTCAGTGATAAGTAGTAAGTCAAATGTTAATACTGTCCGTTAGTACTGCTAGCATTGGGTTTAAAGAGAGTTAATACTGCTTGATGATATTAATACTGCTAGTATCATCAGATATCGGACAGTTCATGGTTTTGGTTATCGGGTGATACACACAGGAAGAAAATTTTTAGATTTGGTTTATATGTTCTTAACATATTTAAAGGCTCATGTTGATTGGTTTAATTGGTTACAAAGATGATTAATTATCACTTATTTGGAGTTGAAGTGGAGTTTCACAGGTTTGTGTTTTATCATATCTCAAATGGCTTACAACATTTGGAGGTAACTTATTTGTGTCTTCAATGTTGTGACGAAGACTTGTCAAATCTAGCAATAGGTATTTGCTATCACTATAAGGAGTTACGTTGTTGTGCTCAATGTCTCATAATAGATGAGGATTTTGACAAAGAGGTTGCGATCTACTTATATTTCACAGATTTATTTATAAGTTTGACGTTACGTGGATAGTACAAGATATAAGACACAAGTTTGGGTTGTTCTACTTCAGTATCAAGTTCGTTATACTCAGTTTTCTTCATCTGTGATCATTACATTGAGCCTACAGAATTGAAGATTCAAGAGATGGTTAACATATGGGTTTCAGGGGAAGCTTATTGACAAAATGTTCAACCATCAGGATATGTTCATGCACCACTTGAAGTGAAGTGTTTCGTTACTACTGTTGATCATTATTACTACTGCTAGTTTAAATTTCTACTGCTCAGATTCATTTTTCTTATTATGCATAATGGTGGCATTGGAAGGCTGGATTAGTAGTTGTGGTATATGATTTGTAGCTGTTATGATCCAAGTTGCATATCTACAGAAGACCCCTATTCGATTATGACAAAAAGGGGAAGAAGATTACAGAGATATGATTTGCAGCTTATTATGTGTGGTGACATGGCAGGTTACAAAGGAAAGGGGAAGTTTTTGTTTCATTCAGGGAGATGATCACATCTCAACTTCAGGGGAAGCTTTGGCTTTATGATGAAGTTCGTACACGACTTTGTTTATTTTGTCATCATCAAATAGGGGAAGATTGTTGGGATTCTTGATTTGATGAGACAAAGTGAATAAAAGAATGAAACAAAAGGACTTAAATGCAAAAGAAGAATTCTTCAAAAGATGGAAGATTTTGAAGATTTCAGAAGATCTCCTTAAGAAGATAAAGATACAGAAGATAATATTATATGTTAGGAAGATATTATTTGTTCTTATCTTTTGTAATTTGTTCTTATCCTTTGTAAACCTAGATATCTCTAGTATATAAAGAGATATCAGGCATATGGTTTTAGGCATCCAGAAAACATAGAACTCTCCCAATGAGAGTCTAAAAAAACGTGTGGGTGTACACATTTAGTTAGTAGTTAGATTAATAGTTAGTTAGTTAGTAGCTCCAAGGTATAGAATTGGGGCAAGGTGGAAACATATGAGAATAAAAACCTTGTTTAATAACATTACTGTTCTTTATATTCCGTTGTGCATATTAATGTTATTTATAAAACGGTCCTAGATGGCTTAAACGATCTCCACACTGAAGAAGACTACTAATTGGATCAAGCTTGCTTCTTCCTTTTCTTCGTTTTCCTGCCACCTTGTGGTGAGATTGGTTTTTCTACAAACCTTAGTTGGGCTCTGGGAATGGAGAAGTGATTTTTTAGAGCTGAGGTCTTTAGTATTTATAGTATCGCTGAAATCGTCATGGCTATAATGTAGTTGTAAGTGATGAGCTACGCTGTAGCTAGCTTGCTATACACGAATTTATTTTTATGGCTACTATGTAACTAGAACGCTAAAGCTATGCCGTAGCTAAGAAATTGCAAAACTTGGTAACTACATTATGGTTCAGCTACGTCGTAGTTGGCTCGTCTCAGCTACACCGTAGCTAAGTCCAAATTCAGGTTCCCTCTTCCTTTTGCCATACTTTATCCATAAGAATAGTCATTCTCGTTTTTTAGCCCTGCATTGATAAAATAAAGCAATTAAGTACCAAATTATATAAAAAGATGATAATAACGAGTTAAAACAAAGGAATATTGATAAGAAATATATAAACTATTTGATGTTATCAAATTTTCCCCCACTTGACTTCTAATTGCCTCAAGTAGACCATTTAGCTTGATTTCAAAAAAGATATCCCCCAATTTAACTCGGGAGATATGAATTTACAAATTACCTATGCTAGAAAGTATCAAAGCCAAACACCTCACGAAAAGGGGAACAAAATCACTCAACTCTTACTAGTCTAAGTGTTCCAATATCGAGGTGATCACTCAAATGCACAAGCATAGCATGTATTCTATCATAGGCTTGGAAAGTACACAAATCTCAACCACTAAAGCTAAGGTCTAAATAATTCTTAAAGCCTACAAGGGGTAAACATAACGATAAGGCTAATATAGGGTGAATCATTCAAATGATCCTAACCAATACCAATGTTCCAGAAAAGGCGACAAAACCACTCATGCTTGTCCAAATCCATGAACGAGACACCTGTGATTGCTCATTCCTTAACTCAAACAAGCTAAAGGCTAAAACCAAGAATGACTAAGGTAGGGAATAAGACGTGGGATACACATGTAATGGGTAAAATATAAAAATGTACAAACAAATAGTCCTATTCCACAATCTCCCCGTCATCAGCTACTGTCCATCCATAAGCTCAAACTTCCAAGCGCAAGAAATTGATCAATCTCTGATAAAGCTTAAATTGAGTATGTTTTTAAGAGCATTATCATGGTTTTTGTATATGTTATTTAGCTATCTATATATGTTTTTGTTACTTAATTGTGCCAAAGTGTGTTTGCAAGTCTATTTGTAGCTAAGTACAAGAAAACGAGGAAAAAGAACAGAAAAAGAAGTAAAAACAAAGATTTATGCATGTACGAAGAATCCCTCATAAAGATCAAGATCAAGAAGGTTTTCAAGAGCAAAAGAGTCAACCATACAAACTTCCAAGTCTAAAGATAGAGCTAAAATGAAGTTATATTGAAGTATAATGACCCACAGCCAAGCACAACTCAAACGGGAAGCGTAAAGGCAAAATCAAGAAAAATATTTTTTTGAGGCGTGTGGCCAACAGCCCAGCTGGAGAACAAGCCGCCCAGCTCATTCTCGCTGACCTCTCCAAGTTTCATTAGTGTGGATTTTAATATGCCAACTCACCCAAGTCTGATCATTGGCTCCTCATAACTCAATATTTTGGAACTTTCATGAATCTTGGAGGCCAAGAAGTGTTTCAAGTATAAATACAACTATTGAGGAAATAATTTTATCATCCTTTTCTATCATCATCCCTACTTTTCTCTCCACCATCACACACACCTCTCTCCTACTACCCCCACGCTTTTCCAGAGGTGTTGGGGGGTCGGTTTTTGTTTGTTGGGTCGCCACCTACATCTCATAAACCATGAACGAGTTAGAGAAGAAAGCCATGATCCATAAACAATCCGGTCTCCAAGAATCCTTATTTCCGAACACCCTAAAGGACATACACTCACAACATGAGGATAATTCCAGGAAGGTTTTGGGTAGGAGAAATTGTATTTTGGTTGTTCTTATGGTTAGAACCTTTGGTACTTTGAACTCTAATGCTGGTAACTTCTTCTTTAATATTCAATCATGTTTATATTTATGTTTGTGGTGATTCGCATATTTTGTGAATTGTGTGATCTTGTGAATGATGTCTTAATACTTGTTTGGTTCATATGAGAACTTGTGATAAAGGGATGTTTGGATTTTATTAGTGTTGTTTGGATTATGATGATAACACCATATTTAGTTAAATTGGAATTTGTTCTTGTTTATTACTTTGATTAATCATTGTTGAGTCTATAGGTCGAAAGGATTCTCAATAGTGGTTGATTTTAATACATTAATCAACAAATGATTTGGTCTTGTACTTGTGACGATTGTGCAAGAGAACGAATAAACATAACAAGTAAAAGGTTTAACTTAGATTAATGTCCAAATGAGTCTTTTGAATATGTGTGTTCTAATCATCTTCAAGTAAATAGAACTTAACAATCGATGGCATCAAAGTCTATAGGTCGAAAGGATTCTTTGTTGTTATTGGTTTAGGCATAAGGCTCATGATATGACCACTTGATTGAGACTTGTTGATCCCAACAATCTTCCCCTAGTTGATAATGACAAAACCAAAATAAGCACGAGCTTCTTCCCCTAAAGCTAATATATATAAAAGAATAAGACTATACCACCAAGGATCTACAAGTTGCAAATCATATTTGTAACGCCTTCTTCCCCTTTTTGTCATAATCAAATAGGGGACTAAAGTATGCAACTTTGATTTTGACAACCACAAACCACTATCACACTTCTAATCCAGCCTTCCAACAACTCAAATTACCCTCCATGACGCGCCTTAAGATAAATGAACTTGAGCAGTAGAAACTTAAACTAGTAGTAGTAATAATGACTTACAGTAGTAAAAACCTTCACCTCATGTGGTGCATGTAAATGGTTAAACATTTTAACAATAAGCTTCCCCTGAAACCCATATGTTAACCATTTCTTGAATCTTCAATTCTGTAGGCTCTATGTAATGATTACTGATGAAGAAAACTAAGTATAACGAACTTGATGCTGAAGTAGAATAACCCAAACTTGTGTCTTATATCTTGTACTATCCACGTGACGTCAAACTCATACCAAGACCAAAGTATAAGTAGATCGCAACCTCTTGACAAAATCCTCATCTTCTATGAGACACATAACCAAAGTGATAGCAAATGTGAGCATTAAGCACCATAAGTTTGTAAGCACCATAAGAGAAATCGCACACCTTTGCTAGATTTTGACAAGTCTTCATCACATCGTTTCTAAGCACGAACAAGTTATCTTTAAAGTGTAACACCCACTTTAAGATATGATAAGAACACGCATCCAAAAAACTCCACTTCAAATTCAAATAGGTGATAATCAATCTTCTTCGTAACTAATTCGAACAAATAATCCAAAATACGAGCCTTTAAAACGTTTAAGAACATTTAAAATCATAACGTGTTAGCTTCCCCTTAAATGAAGCATTCTGTTCAATTCGAGATCCAAACCATGTGTGTTATCCGTTATCGAATAAAGCTAGCAGTATTAAATCCATAAAGCCCAAGCAGTATTAACCAAACTCCTTTTTAATGTTAGCAGTACAAACTTAATAAGGTATCAGTACTAAATATTGCTCAAACAGTATTAAAAATAAAGGAGCAGTACTAACTTTTTAATAAGCAATACTAAGTAATTACCAATTAGCAACACTTTTTTTGTTATAAAACTGTCACGAATCTGTCATTAATCTTCATTTTCTTTCTCCCCATACTGTTAGTGACACTTTATCTGTTACAAAGCTGTTGCTAATTCTTCACTAATTCGTATTCTCCTTCCTGTGACACTTTATAGTGTCACTAGTCGGTTGCTAATCAGTTACAAATTCGAGTTCTCCTTCCTCCCATTTCATTTGTGACACTTTTTAGTGTCACCAAGTTGTCACTAATGTGTTACTAATTTGGATACTCCTTCCTCCCGTACTATTATTTCAAATCTTGTAAAATGAAAACCTTGTAAAAGGGTTAGTTGTATTTAATAGATTCAAGACAACTATGCTAGAAACTTTGTTGATACTAAGAGTATGCGGAATCTACTCTTTAGTACTTAGAAGAATATCAATGTAATAGTAAACTGTGATGCAGTAGAATGAATGAACAATGAATATAACCAAAAAGCTTCAATATTATTATGATGAATAATACGAGTACTCTATCTAGTACTAGGGTTTACAACCTTGAAGCTACAAAGAAAGACTGATTTATCTATTCCTAAACCATAACCTAGGATCTCCTTTTATACACCAAGGAGTCCTTTACAAGATAACTATGAATCTTCAAAAACATTAAGCTTATATGCATATCTTTCTAAATATATAGAATATACACAAGATAACTAATACATATCTTTTAACACGTCTTTACACCTCTTCACATGTCTTTATCTTCATGCAGTCTTCAGTCTTTATCAGCAGTATAAATCCCTTTAGCAGTGTTAAGTTTAGTACTAGCAGTACTAACTTATACCTAGCAGTACTAACATTCTTCTAGCAGTACTAACTGGTTTATACTGCCAGTTATGACTTAAGCAGTACTAACACTTTGACTTGGCAGTACTAAGTCTAATGAGTTTAATTCCCAACAATCCTCCCCTAAACTTGTGATTTACCTTCAAATCATCAAGTTTCTTGAATTAAACCTTTCTGAGAGGATTCTTCCAAACATTCTTCTACTTCTGAAGTTGAGACCTTATAAACCTGAGAAGTTCAAATGCCATTTCACTTTCTTGATCAACCTCTAGTCTTCTACTTAACATCCTTGAAAGCATTTCTTGAGTAAGAGGATATTTCTTCTCTATCATCATGTGAATAGCAATTCCAGTATGCATCAGCAACATATGAATTCCACATGAGTCAAATAATCTCCAGCTTATCAAGTTGTAGTCCTGTTGATTCTTCCATATTTCATCTTCTTCATTAGGCTCAAATAAGATCTTCAGATCTCCCCAAAGTAACAAGTCATATCCTTCTGGACTTGTTGTATCATACCTTTCTTGTACCAGTCTGTGTAGATCCAGGACATCTTGCCTATCAAAATCATCAAGCATTTCACTGAATATTTTGTAGTTTTTAGAACTTCCATCTCCTCTGATGATTTGATAATACATCATATTTTCTGTCAAAACATGTGTCTTCCAGTCAACTATTAGGTATTTAGTAGCAAGAGACTCAACATCAATAGCAATATCATCCCTTGGAACTACATCCATACTATCTCTAAGCTCTTTCTTCTCAGCATCATCCTCTAGTTTCTGTTTCTTGGCATTGTCTTCATCAGAATCTTCTCTTGATCTCTTTTTACTAGACTTTTGTTGAAAATCAAATCCAGGTCTCTTCATCACTTCCTTTTCAATCTCAGAATCCTTAGGTACAAAAGATTGATTTTGATCCCATACTCTTTCAAATATAGGTCTAATATCTTCATATTTCATTCCCTTGAAATGACTCTGCTTGTACCCTCCCTGATTCTTCAAATATATACACATATTCTTCCTTACTTCAGCTTTAGAGAAAGATCTGTTCTGAACTGCATGATATCTTAGAACAGCAGGATCACTCCAATCAATATCATGGGCTTGATCAGCTTCAGCTATAACTTCTTGTTCTTGTCTTGCTCTATCAAATTCTTCTTGTAACTGTTTAGCTATTTCTGCATCCCTAGCAATCCTTTGTCTTTCTTCTTCATTAATCTGTTCTTGCAATCTAATAGCTTCTTCATGCCCAAGTCTTTCTTGCTCTAATTGCTTCTTTGTCTTCTTTTGAACAGATTCATCTTCTTTCATAATAGCTTTTCCTTTATCTTTTCTCTTTTCTGCACTCCTTCTGATATACACTAAATTTTCAGCAGCAGTACTAACTTCAGGAGTCGCACTAGCAGTACTAACTGATATGTTAGCAGTACTAATTTCTTTTTCACCCTTTTCACCACTACCAAGATCTCCCACTAGCTTAGTAAGCTCTTCTTGATCTAAAAGTATCTCAGTATCAGCACTAGTCCTCCCCTAAATCCTACCATCCTCTTGGACCATAAAGTTCCTTCATCTTGTACCAATGAAATAGAGGGGTTTTGATCAATCTCAGCAATTCTCCTCCCTTATTTAGAAGGATCCTCCAAATCTTCTTCAGTATCAGATATAACCACTCTTGCCCTTCTTCTAGGTTGCCTTGACTTAACTTTATGTTCTAACTTCTTCACCCTCATGATAAGCTTGGTGTAATAATTACTATATACCTTTTTAGTTTGCTTTAAATCTTGCTCCAAGCTTGCCACTTTTGTTAACAATTGTGTACAAAGAACTGTCAATCTAGTAAGTGTCATACTATCCTCATCACTTCCAAGTGTGTGACCTCCTTGGAGAGGTGAATCATGGGGTGGTGTAGGTACCCTAGAGGGTTATGAAAGTGGTAGTTATGAGGTGGATGGAGTAGTGATAGGTATGTGATGGGACTCAACTAGGACTGTTGATCCTTCACCCTGCTGAATTGGACCTTGAACAAGCATGTTTGAAAATAGTGGAATGTTTACCCTAGTATAACCCTTGGAAACCCTTCTCATGTTGTTGAATAGTTTTTTGTGTGAGGGTAGGAGCAACATAAGTTCTTTTGTGAGGTAGAAGCAATCTCTGATGTTTGTTCAAAAGGATTTGAATGAACCTATGATACATCAAGAATCTAGACCTACTGTCCAAATTTTTTACCATGCCCTCAAAAATCATTTTAGAAAAGTTGAAAGTCTTATTTGTGGCCAGGAAATAGACTTGAAGCTTGGACGGCTTATAAAAGGAGAAAAGAGACAAAGAAGACAGAAAGAGAGTAGTTTTAGGTTTAATGTTTTTTTTATGTTCTGTTCTTAGATATTAAGCTCTTGTAATCCTTTTAAGATATATAAAATTTTAATTTAAGCTTCTTTATGCAAATCTGTCATTTTCTTTTTAAAAAAATACTTAATTGGTTCCAGCTTATTTACTTCTTAAGTGTGCTTAGTTTTGTATCAATTATGCTTAATGTGTCCTTGTGTTGTTCACTAGTTCCTATTTGACTAACACCTTAATGTGTTTTAGTTTAAGAAATGCCAAAATCTGTCATAAAGGGGTGTTTGGGTAAAGGGTCTAAAGTGGGTCAAAATGGGTTAAAACCCAATTGGGTCACTTGGCCATTTTTAACATGATTTCTAAGTAGTATTTGTCTGTTTTCATATAAGTTTTAAGTCTTATAAGTGTTTTCAAGTTGTTCCTAAAGTCGATCTTTGAAAATGAGGGCTAAATATCCAGTTTACATTTGCATGTTGCTTGAGCTTTCAAAAACTTTCTTCTAAGCCTTGTTTTTGGTTCACTTTCAAGTGTCAAATGTTCTAGTTATAAGTCTTTTGCTTGTTTGTGATTTATTAAAAGACTGCCATTAAATTTAGTTAAGTGTCTTTGAGTCTAAAATTGTCCCTTTTTCATTTTCATTTTTCAGTCATCTAAACTTATTTTTAGCTTTTAAAAATTTGTGCATAAGCTCACTAGGAGCTAGTGTCCATCTGTTTTAACCTACTTTTCCATTTCGAGCTCTTTTTCCAGCTTATTTTGAGGGGTGCTTATTGTCCTTTAAAAACTGAAAATCAAAGAAAAAAAGTCCCCTGGTGCAAACTGCCATATTTCCTAGCTTCTTTTTGTAGCAAAAATGTGTTTCATACTTTGATTTCTTAGCTTTTCTAGAAAGCCAATAAGCCCATGTATAAGTCCTATAAGCCTTAAGCCCCTAGTGTCCCTTTAGAGTGCTTATTTTTAAGCATAAAAGAGCCCTTAGGACTGTTTTGAACACAGGTTTGGCTTATAGCTTATTTAGGTGTTCTAGCTTATTTATCTGTTTTTAGTAGTTTATTTTTATACCCGTTTGCTTAATAGGTGTAGGCCCTTAGGATCCTTTGCTTGTTTTCCAGTTTCCTAGCTTATTTTGCTCCTAAAAAGCCTTAACAGTTTGCCCTTTAAGCACTTAGTGTAAGAAAGTGCAAACTGTCACTTTTCTTTACTTATTTTTCCTGCTTATTTGTTCACTTCGTTGTGCTTATTTTTACTTACAATTGCTTATTAGATTAGGGTTTTCGTATTTTTGTTTCTTTTCAACTCCCCATAGCTTAAAATGTCCATATAGCTTAAGTTATTTTTGCCTTAGCTCAAGTAGCTAAACTGCCATCAAAAAGCCCTCTTTTCAGCTTATTTATAAGCATTCTCAAAAAGTCGTAGTTATAAAAAATGATAAGCTCAAGGAGCTTAACAAGTTTGTTTAAAAAGTTTTTCTAAAAAAAAAGAAGGGAGATAAGGGGAAACCCGGGTGAGCAAGGCTCGAACCCGGGTCTCAACCCTCAATACACCCTCCTTTCTACACACTCTTACCGCTGTGCCCTTGGGTCTTTTCTGTAAGACCCTTGGGCACTTAGATACTTAAGGGTGTTTTGCCCCTTTTAGTTATAAGCTCTTTCCAGCTTATTTTTGGCTTATTTATAAGCCAAATTTTGGGTTTCTTATTTTTCTTAGGATAGTCTTAGTGTAAAGTAATTTTAGTAATTTTTTCAGAATTTTTAAAAATAGTTTAGTATTTTTTATAATTTAATTTCTTTA
>BQNB010046514.1:27263-43651 GCA_026074375.1 Tanacetum coccineum
AAAGCTAAAGAAAATATAAATGTAGTGTTACAAATTGGTAGATCGTTACAGGGAATGTTCATGCTTGGACCAAAACCAATGTCATTTTATGATTCAAATGTCAAACATGGTTAAGGTACGAAAATCCGTATACACTCAAGAAAGCAATTTTTCAAAATCCAAAACTATATGATGCTTCTTGCATTAGTAATACAAAAATTCCTGTGAATGTTAGAAACACTGAGGACATACTTGATGATGCAACCAAGAGTCAAACAAAAATGGAAAACAAATTAAAGGATCCAGTTGTTATTGAGAAAAAACAATGTTCGTACAATTGATAACAACAAATTAAATGCTCTTTAGGAGGATTTTGTTCCAAAAAAAGAACTATATGCTGAACAAAGATATTTTTCATCTACTTTTCACCTTCTAAAAATCATTCAAATGCATGTACATCGACTTCACTCTCTGAGACAAAATCTTATGTGGCTTCAATGCCTAGTCCAAACCCAATGAAAATGTATTTGGAAAAAATGGAAAATGAGTTTACAAAGTTGTTTGCATTGCTACAAACAAATTCTAAACGTGAGAGCATTTTCTATACGACTCCAGAAGAAAAACGGGTAACAAAATTTTGTCATCAAGAGGTGAAACCAATTCTTCATGAATTGCATTTGAATTTTAAAATTTTTCAAAAAAAAGTTTTAGAAGATATAAAAGAAATGAAAGATGTTTTTGATTCAACAAAAAATGATCTTAGTGCAAAATAGAAACAATGAGCTTTTGAAAGATCAACTCTAGGAAGCAAAACTCAAGCATGAAATCGAATGTTGTGTGTTGTTGAGTCATGAATGTGTCAACAATAATGTACAAGATTGGATTGAGAAAATTCAAAGGGACTCCATTGAAATCAAAGAGGGAATGCAAAAATGAATAAACATTCTTGAAAATGATGTTCAAAGATGTCAAAAACAAAGCCTTGATTTTGAATTAAAATCACAACCTGAAAAATAAAGACGAAAATGTGAATCTTTTTTGAAAAACGTTTGTGAAACCTCTTGGATATCAAAGATGGAAAAGCTTGAGAGTGAGAACGTGTCTTTGGAATTTCAAGTAAAATTTTTGATAAAGGAACGAGAAAATGTCAAATCAAAATATCAAAAACTTTTCGATTCAATCAAAAAGACACGAACTCAAACTCATGGGGAAATCAATGAATTGATTAAGCATGTTAATCAAAAGACCTATGCATATGTAGAAGTACGTGTACAAAATCAAGATCTTTTGATAACAATATCAGTGTTAAAAGCTAAACTAAAAAATGTTGAAAATGGTAAGTTAGTGAATACTAAGTTTGACAAAGCTAATGTTTCTAATAAACTTCTTTATGTTACACCGCTAAATAAACAATATTTTCAAAAGAAAATTGTTGCTCCTAAAACAGAAGAGAAACATGTTTTGTAAAAAACAATCACTTTACAGACTTCACCTAACAAAAAGAAAGATGTTGAAACAAACAAAAATGTCATAGCACCGGGAATGTATAAAGTCAAGATTTCAAAGAAACAAGAAACAAATACAAACAAAGCTAAAAGTGTTCTACCTTCTACAGGACTGAAAGCTGCTTCTAGTGTTAGAAGACCATCGAATAGAGAATCACCATTCAAGAATAGAGTCTTATCCAACACTAAGAAATCATCAGTGAAAGTAGAAGTCTTTGTTAAGACAAATAAAAACACGTATGTTGCATCTAAGAATGTTGTTTCAAACAAAAAGATTGTAACTGATGTTGA
Source organism: Tanacetum coccineum (assembly GCA_026074375.1). Lineage (NCBI taxonomy): Eukaryota > Viridiplantae > Streptophyta > Magnoliopsida > Asterales > Asteraceae > Tanacetum > Tanacetum coccineum. Next base: position 29,039 of record BQNB010046514.1, read on the forward strand.
TGTTAAAAACACTCTTAAAGTGAAGGATGTATTATGTGTTTCTTCTACTAAGAATGTGCTTATCCCGTGTCATGATAAATGTCTTACGAATAATAAATTAAATGTGCATTCAAAAGTTAGGAGAGCCTTATTTCACTAGCCCTAGAATAGCTAAATCTACGTGTGAAGATACTAATCTTGTAGTTTCAAAAACTAGGTTTTCTGTTAAGACTACACAATCTAAGTCCTTAGATACTACTCCATAGTTTCCAAAACTAAGATTGCTGTAGGTACTCCCTTAAGTGCCAAAAATAAGGTCTCTAATGCTTTTAAGACAATTATAGTAATTCTACGAGAAATTTCACTTGAAAAAACATGAAGAATAAAATTCAAACCAGTTGAATGTGGCAAAAGTGGTACGAATTGAAACCAAATGTTGGTTGGTCACCTATTAAGACCACTCAGAATGTTGATAATTGTAGATATATTGTTAATACATCGGTTCCCGTTAAAAAATGGGTAGTCAAATCGTCCACTTGTCCAGATTTGGTATCTTTATGTGTTGCAGGTAGTTCAAATTGTTTTGTGGATTGTTGATAATGGCTATTCAAAGCATATGACTGGGGATCGTTCACTACTGGAAAATTTCGTTAGAAAAATCATGTGCACAGTCCGCTTTTGAAATTACCAACTTTGTTACAATCACAAGAAAGGCTATGGCGATTAGGTATAAGGCCAATCATCACAGTTTATCAGACGTAGATTAGTTGAAGGTCTTGGACATAACCTCTTCATATAGTACAATTCCGGTTATGAGATCTAGAAGTCAATTTTTCGCTCAAAAACATGCTATGTGCCAAATCTAGAAGGAGATGATTTGCTTACATGAGCTCGTGAATCCTATGTATATACTAACTCTATTTTCGATATGGCTGCTTCTTCACCGGTTTGTCTCATCTCCAAAGCCACTTCAACAAAGTAATGGTTATGGCACCGCGGACTATCACATCTTAACTTCAGTACCATTAATGATCTTACCAAACATGACCTGGTTGATGGTCTTCCAAAATTCAAATATGGTAAAGATCATCTATGTTCTGCATGTGAGCGGGGAAAGAGAAAGAAATCTTCTCATCTACCTAAATTGGTTCCAAGTACTCATTCCAAATAGGAATTGCTACATATGGATTTATGCGGACCAATGAAGGTAGCGTCGATCAACGAAAAGAAGTATATTCTTGTGATAGTTGATGATTATTCTCGATTCACATGGGTATATTTTCCTCACACAAAAGATGATACTCTAGAGATCATAAAAAAGTTTATTGCTTAAGTTCAGTTGAATTACAACGCCAACGTTCACAAGTTTCGAACTGACAACGACACTGAATTAAAAAATGCAACTCTTAAGGCTCATTATGAAAAGTTAGGCATTATGTAATAATTTTCAATTACTCGAACGCCTCAGCAAAATGGTGTTGTTGAAAGACGCAATCGTACTCTTGTCGAGGCTGCACGCACAATGCTTATCTTTTAATGATTACCAGAATTTCTTTAGGCTGAGGTAATTTCCACCACTTGCTTTACTCAAAATTGGTCAATAATTCATACAAGGTACAACAAGACACCATATGAACTTCTTCATGGCAGAAAACCAAATGTGGAGTACTTTCATGTGTTTGGTTTATTGTGTTATCCAACAAATGATCGAGATGACCTTGGAAAGATGAAACCTAAAGCAGACATTGGAATCTTTATTGGATATTCGAAAACATCTAGAGGGTTTTGAATATATAATCGACGAACAAAAAAGATTATGGAAACCATCCATGACAACTTTGATGAGCTAACAGCTATGGCTTCTGAACATGACAGTTTAGAACCCATTTCACAATGATTCATCTATGATGATCATCAGCAGAATCCATGAATACTTCGTCTAAAGAGGATTTAGATAATTTGTCCAGGCCAATGTATAAGGAATACTTTGAGAAGAGATCTTCTGAGGTGTCCATCAAATCCGCTACATAACAAGTTTACAATAATGAAGACTTACCTTCGACATCTTTAATCATCGTTGAAGAACAAGAGGCTCCTCCCATTGTATCTACATCTAAAGAACAAACTTCTCCAATCTCACTAAACAATGCTAATGAATTTAATCAAGAAGACTCTACAAATTTTGATGGCAATACGGTATTTGTTCCATATGATGCTCCAAACTTTGAAGAAGCCGAGTCATCAACAACAGCTCTAGACCCATCAAATATGCATGAGTTCTACCAAGTACAACCCTCAACACATAGTTAGACAAAATCTCATCCTTTGAAACAAGTAATTGGTGACCCATCCAAACCTGTGATGACTCGAAATAGACTTCAGACTGATTCTGAAGTACGTATGTATGTATTAACTGTCAGTACCTTCGAACCAAAGAACATCAAAGAAGCCATGTTAGATCACAGCTAGATAGAATCTATGCAAGATGAGCTGCATCAATTGGAGAGACTAAACATATAGGAACTAGTTCCTATACCAGATAGAAAGAATAGAATTACTGTCAAATGGATCTGGAAGAAAAAAAGTGATGCATACAACATTGTTATTCGAAATAAATCTCGTATTGTTGCAGAGGGTTACATTCAGAAAGAAGGCATAGATTTTGAGGAATCATTCGCTCCTGTTGCTCGTCTTGAAGCCGTCAGGATGTTCGTTGAAAGTGAAAGTTTATGTTAGCCAACTTGATGGATTTGTCGATCCAGATTTTCCCGACTATGTCTTCAGGTTGAAGAAAGCTCTATACGGTCTCAAACAAGCTCTACGAGCATGGTATAACAATCTGTCTTCATTCTTGATTGAACACCATTTTACTAAAGGTATTGTTGACCTGACTTTATTCACACGATGTCATGAGGTTGACATATTACTTGTTCAAGTATATGTTGACGACATTATTTTTGGTTCTACAAATCCAGATTTTTCTAAAAGATTTGCAAATCTCATAAAAATAACTTTGAGATGTCTATGATGGGTGAAGTGAAGTTGTTTCTAGGACTTCAAGTTTATCAATCACCCTGTGGCATATTCATTAGTTACTTACAATACGTAATTGAGCTTTTAAAGAAACATGATATGGATGATTGTGTCTCAATGAGCACACACCTATGGCCACTGAGAGACTGGATACTGATTTACAGGGCACTCTTACTGATCAAATGACTTATCGTCAAATGATTGGAGGGCTCATGTATCTAACAGCCAGTCACCTAGATATTGCTTTTGCCACCTTTGTTTGTGCTCGTTATCAAGCATGTCTTACGGTCAAACACCTTAAAGAGGTCAAGCGGATCTTTCGGTACCTAAGACAGTCCTATAACATGGGCCTATGGTATCCAAAGGATTTTGAATTTGAACTAATTGCATATTCAGACGCAGACCATCCAAGATGTAAAGACGTTTGCAAAAGCACTTCAGGAGGCGTATAATTTTTAGGTGAAAAGCTCGTGAGCTGGAGTTCTAAAAAGCAAGATTGTACTATGATGTCAACAGCTGAAGCCGAATATGTATCATTGTCTGCGTGTTGTGCATAAGTCATCTGGATACGAACATAACTATTGGACTATGGATACAAGTACAACAAAATACCGATGTATAGAGATTCAAAGAGCACTATCGCTATCTCATGCAATCCGGTTAAGCATTCGCGTACAAACCACATAAACATCCGATATCATTTTATAAAAGAACACGTTGAAAATGGAACGGTGAAATTATACTTTGTCAGAACTAAATACCAACTTGCTGATCTATTTACTAAAGCTCTTCCCAAAGAATGCTTTGAGTACTTAGTTCATCGTATTGGTATAAGATGTATGACTCCAACTCAGTTGGAAAGTCTGGCAAAGTTATCTTCTTGAAAAAGATCATACATCAAACTTGTAAATACATTTCTTAAAAACAAAATACAAAATTAAAAAATATAAAAACTCAAAAATATTTTCTTGATGTTTTTCAAATACAAAAATAAAAAATGTAAAACGCCCACAACATAATTTAAATAAAAACATATGATTTCTCATTCAAATCAAATTCATGATTTGATATTTTCATAAATTCTTTAAAAATGCCATACGGGATCTGATAGAGGGGGTGGTATTTGGATAAACATCTGTTCTCTTTATTCAAAGCATTGTGTTTTTTTGTAAATTCCATTCACCCATACATCACCCTGGACGTTGATTGAAAAATTCACAACGTTTTCAAAATCCTATAAAAACAATGATCTCTCGAATATTTAATAGTTTTTGTATAAAATTGGCATATTTTTTAGGGAGAGTTTTTCATTTCTTTGAGAAAAATCTAGACTTATAAAAAAAGAAAAATCCCATTAAAGGACTAACTATGCAAAGGGATCATACTCCAAGGGGGGGGTTAAAATTTTTGTTAATAAAATTAGGTATCAAAACCACAAGGGCCAAATCTGTCATTTCTTAAACAAATTTTCAAAAGGACTGAAAGTGTCACTTTCCAAAATCTAAATTCGGACGGTATAAATAGAAAAATTAATTTCATTTCTTATTTTTTATCATTCCGAATTTGATATCGAAAAAGGAGAGAAAATTAAGTTTTTACGAGATCGTGTTTCTAAGTTCATTACAATGATCACAATCGATTTCTCTTCTCACACATAAGGTTCTTTCAGGTTTTGATGATGTTCTTGAGAATCGAAATTAAATTCGATATATAATAGGGTTTCCGAAATTGGGGTTTTTTAAAAATAGATGATAGATTAATGATTTTAGATGATATTAATACTAATTGAACATGTTTGATTGTGATAAATGTTGTCTAAACTTTGAAAATCACCAATTCGACAAATGGACTAATTTCGATATTATTCAACAGTTGTCGAAAATGGTTTTTAGCAGGATTAATTGAAGAATTGGAGTGATTATTGACAAAAAGGGTTAATAAGATTTGATTTGTTGTAATTAATTTGTTACAAGAATCATTTTTGACAGGTCAAAGTCCAAATTTGATATAGTCAAACTAAAAAAGTCAAAGCTTATTTTTTAAAGTGTTGAATTTGATGAAAAATGCACAAAATTTTTGGGGGGCTTACTAGACTAAGGGCTTGTTTCTTTTTTTCTTGAGATTAAGGGGTAGATATATATATGTATAGTTTTGCCTCTTATTCAAGAGAGAGTGGTTTTTGTGGTCCTACCCAATAAGAGGGAATAAGGGTTGGGCCCACTCATTAAGAGGCATTAAAGGAAAAAAGAAACACCCCCTAAGTGTGTTGATGATATATATCTGAATGTGTTGTACAAAGCTCGAATATCTGTAAATAACAAGATCAGTACCTCATGTGACTTGAATTTCAAACGTTTGTGAAAAAGAACTTCAAAATTGAGCAAAAATAATCGAGTTTGATGAATAATATATCTTGTGTCAAATATGTCTATTCTCAATTGTTTAAGTGGTATAAGTCTTGTTCGATTACGACCGTTTTCTGCGTTGAACATAATGAGGAGTGAGTCACTTAGTGACCATTCAGTTGTTGAATTAGATGTGCATGTTTAAGTGGTATAACATTCATTACAAAAAGCAAAATTGAAGATTTTCAAAATAACTTGAGTCAGATAATTTTATTCTCAATTGTTTAAGTGGTATAAGTCATGTTCAGTTTTGACCATTTTCTGCAATGAACAGAATGAGGAGTGAGTGACTTAGTGACCATTCAGTTGTTGAATTGGGTTTGTCTAATTTCATGTTATCAAACACAAATGATTTTACACCAATGATTTTTGAAAAAGTTCTTAAATTTCTGTATTGTGTCAACATGATACTCTTTCACAAAAACTTTTAAGAATTTGAATGATTTCTCTTGAATTTTTCAAAATTGAGTCTTATTTAAAATCAAAGAGAATCTTCATTATTCTTGAAAGAGTACCAGTACACAAAGAATTTCTAGTGAGGAATATTCTAAACAGAAAGAGAGACAAAAACCATACGCGAAAAACCAAATCAAAAGTGTGTTCGAAAAAGAAATGCCAAAACACACAAAAAGAGAAATCAAAAGAAAAATGCGAATAAAGCGTATGACGTGTGCTAGAAAAAGCAAGAATAAGCACATGAGAAACAAACTGATCAAAAATATGTTCAAAATAATTGCCATAACAAATAATACAAACAGAGCGGAAAGAGACAAAAATGTCAAATAAATTGTTTGTTATCTAATATATTATCATCAATCATTAAGAAATCATCATGGCACAACAACAAAGACAAGCTGATGTTCATCAAGACGAATTGTGTCCACCCAACAAACGTTATGCTCTCATGGATGCCAACAAGAAGATTGATCTTGATAATCCATTGTGCCGAAATGAAAGCAAAATAATGGCAAATATTCTCCAAAATCATCCACTTAGATTTAGAATTGCTGCATCATTATTAGTACCATGGATCTACTTAGGGCAGTTCTGGCATACTTTGAAGGAAGATGGATCTAAGTATAGGCTCAAGTTTGTGCTTGATAGAAAAGAGATCACAATGACTCTTAATGATTTCAGAAGAATCTTTTAACTGCCTCAAGCTACAAACAACAATCATGAACGCTTTGTTGCTGCTCCTAAGTTCTCAGAAATGGTTCCATTCTTTCTTAATGATCTTGGTTTTACATTGGAATTAAGATCGCCATCCAACTTCAAGATGAATGGTCTCGTACAACCGTGGCAAACACTTGGCAAGATGTTTGCACGATGTCTCACAACACGAGTCATTGGTCATAATCAACCGCTTTTGCCGATCATGCAGATGTTGTATTGCTTTGTCAACAATGTGCATGTAGACTATGCTGAATTACTATATGAAGGACTGCATTATGCACTTGAACATCCATCAACACTAATTCCTTATCCAAGATTCACAAAGCTCATTATGGGACACTACATGACTGCATACCCTAAGTATCATAATCATGAACATGATAAGATGGTCAAAAGCATATTCAATTCAGGGAAGAATAAGGCAGGAGTTGGAATGAAGATTCCAAGCTGGATGATAACTGATGAGATGAAGCTTACGGAGAGTTATTGGAAGATAAATTGAAGGCTTCCTGGGGTTAGATGTTCCAACAACTCAGTCACACGTCTGCTTGAGTCTACCCCGGGACACGCATAATACAACTAGCACGATCCCTAGGTCCCTAACGCCGAGAAATAATGCTAGAGAATCAATTGCTCAACGAAAGTCTATTGTTATTAGACTTTGTATTCCGCCAAGACGGTCACTCAACTTACTCCACCAACACCAATCCCAACTGCTGCTAAGGTTAAAGAAATGATTGTACAATATACAATTCAACTAAGCATTCATGAGCAGAAAAGTTGTGATGATTTTGAAGCCAAGCAAAGCAAAGAAAAAGTTAAAGAGCACTTGATAGCTAAGGGGATTGAGAAACTAGTGGAAGGAACGCAGAATGTAGGAGAAGATGAGGTTGATAATTATATTTTTAATAGTAAAAATGATCCCGACACTAGGTTAGATCCCAGGAGTTATAAGGAAAGTCCGGAGGTGGAAAAAAACTACTGTTGTTTCACAACCCTTAAACATTATTGAAGAGGAGGACGAGTCAGCAGAGGATGATTATGAGTTAAGAAGAAGAGAAAAAAGGAAGAATGTAGAGGAGTCTAGGCATACACCACCCCCTACACCAATTAGATCACCTAGGATTCATTCTACTCGCGTATCTTCGGATACTAAGAAACTCCGGAATTTCACAGATATCCCTGATTTCAAAAACTTTATCTTTTATCAACACCCAACCAACATCATCACCAAACCAACATAAATCATGACAACAACACAACTTATCGGTGTTTTAAACCCAAGACTAACGAAATGCGAGGGAGCGATATTGTTATTTGTTTGAACATCTAATGCAAGTTCTTGCAATAAAAAAGTTTAATGTACTTGCCACAAACATTTAACAAAAGGTTATAGAAAAAGGTTGTGGCCACCAAGATGGGTAGATGATCGTGACTAAGGAACTTACCAAGACACACAGTTGCCAACTATATGAATTCAAGGGGATAATCATGGAAAGAAAACAGAATCAAGCTGATGTGGCTAAGATGATTGTAGATGGAATTTAGCAAGAATGCGAGAATCTTCAGGCAAAGATTACTTCACAAATTAACAATGCTATCACTAACCATATTCCTTATCAGTTAGGAATTACATGTCAGGTCATATTTTGCATGTTCACCCAACTCAAGCTAGCCAAGCTTTTGCACAAAAACAGCAATATCAACTTTTTTTGACAATAAAAGACAATCCTCAACTACAACATGATGATTTACCAATTTGGCTAGCGCTCAAGATCAAGTTTGAAGGACTTCATGCTTCTCACACTCCTTGTAGATCTTCTGCCATTTGCCCAAGAGATCAGGATGATCCTCACGATGATACTCATTCTGAGGGGGAGAATAGTGCAAAGAGGCAGAAGACATCTAAGCATGGAACCTATGTTTTTGGAGAATCTTTATCTGGTCAAGTCAATGAAAGTGAACCAGATCCTTCAACATTAGGTAATCAAGAACATTTAGATGATTTTGATTTTTGGACGGATAAATATGCCACAAATGATGATGAACTTCTAGCTAAGAAAGCGTCACAAGAACTTGTGGAAGAAATGTCAGAAACAGTAGATAAGGCTAAACTGCACAAAGTTATTGATGAGATGTTGAGACAATGATGCATTTCAGGAGATGAGCATCAATATCACATTGATCAGATGTAGAATTTCTTGAAGAATGATATTGTGTGGGAAAGCAGAAAAGAAATTTTAACTTCACCATTTTCACAAAAGCCCACTCTAGTCGTTCAAAAGCTGCCAAAGAGATCCTAAAGTTCATGCACTATCTCTTGTCAATCAATATTTGTTATACCTAATGAAAGGCAACTCAGGACCAAAGAAGTTTGTGTTGTCACTACACAAGTTTCTTGCAGTTATCTTTCCTGATGATGACATTAAAGAAAGAACATCCAGATGGGTAGACAAGTGTGTGAAGAAGTTTAATCCTTATGCTTGATACAGTGTTAAACATTGGAAGAATCCACAGGCAAAGATCTTCTACATTAAGAGACAAAAAGAACCAGGAAAGCCAAAAGAAGAAGTCTACTCAAATTCAAAGATTATTCAAGTCATCTAAACCTATAGTGAATTAGAACATGAGCACAAGTTTGTAATAAAGAGTTATTGCAAGGAGAGAAAATGGTAGCATGATGTCAATCACTGAGCCAGACTACAAGAACCTCAACAAGAATGTTATTGAGGATATGTATTTGCTATGTATTAATGGCAAGATAGGTGACTATACTGAGACTGGACTGATGTGGTCATTGTCAGTCTTCATTAGAAGTATACTAGCTAGGTGTGGAAAGCTACCAACAAAAGGTTAATTTTACTACAACAACAATTATTTTCCCTGGCATTGAGAAGTATAAGATCTTTTCCATCGTCTCTGAACCAATATATGGCATTATATACAAGAACATCAAGAAAGAAAAGAGAGTGATGAGACATCAAGAGGTTCATAAGTTATGTGATGCTTCATTGAAAAGAGTCTTGGAAGGGTTGAAAAGCTATAATAATGATGTAAAGCATGGTTATGTGACTCCAAGTCTCGGTAAAGAAGATGTTGTTTACCTATAATTGTTTGAGGAAGAAATTGAAGAATGGTTGAAGCATCATGATCAGATGAGACGTTAGGAGATGTATGTGAAGGAAGACCACTATAAGGGGGGAACCACTAGGATTCCAAGAGGGATACCTCCAAGATTAACGACCCTTAAGGGGAGATTGTTAGGATCATAAAAGTTGTTCGTCGATTTTGATTCTTTAGGTTGGTTTCAATTATTATTAACGATTTTACTTTATTTTATTAAAGTTGATAGTATTTTTGTAATAAGGAGAATATTGAGTAAAGTGAAAAATAGCACATTATCCAAAGAATAGGGACTAGATTGCAAAATTAGGAAAAGTAAAGGAAGGGAAGATAATCCTCCCTTTCCTATAAATACCCACCTAATCAACATTAGGTGGTTAAGGCTTGTAACTCTCACTTTCCCTCCCATTTCTATTTTCTTTATAAAATTTGAAAAATTGTGAAAGTCTTGCCTTCCTCTCTTAATTCTCTCTATATGTAACCTTTCTACATCGTGTGATTCAAGATAAAACATGACCTAACACTAGTCATTCCCCCTGGGGAGCACCTGTGTTATTCGTCAAGAAGAAGGATGGTGCTTTCCGAATGTGCATAGATTACCGTGAGTTGAACAAGTTAACTATAAAGAATCGTTATCCTCTCCCTATGATCGATGATTTATTCGACCAATTCCAAGGTGCGTGTTATTTTTCCAAGATAGACCTTCACTCGGGCTACCACTAGTTAAGAGTACATGATGTAGGACATTCCAAAAACAATGTTTAGGACTTGATATGGACATTTTGAGTTCACGGTTATGCCTTTTGGATTGACGAATGCGCCAGCATTTTTCTATGACCCAATTACCGCAGAACCCATTCTCTGTACCTGGGTCTTGAAGTTTTGTACTTATGGCAACCTTACCTGGATCAGGTGGTTTTGTCTTTGTGTTTTATCCGTTGAATCTTATATATTCAAAGTCAAAGGAACATGAAAAGAACAATAGAGTAAGAGAAACACGGAAGTCCACCTTAAAGCATATATCTTAGAGTTGCTCAGGAAAGAAAAGTTGTACGCCAAATTTATAAAGTGTGAATTTTGGTTGCAGGAAGTGCAATTCCTTGGGCATGTGGTTAACAATAATGGCATCCATGTAGACCCTAGCAAGACTGAGTCGGTAAAGAACTGGAAGACTCCCGAGTCACCAACAGAAATTCATTCATTTTTTAGATTTGCAGGATATTATCAGAGATTCATCAAGAATTTTTCTAAGATTGCCAAACCTCTCACTCTGTTAACTCAAAAGAATAAGAAATATTATTAGGGTGATAAGCAAGAAGAATCTTTCCACATACTAAAGGAAAAACTATGTAATGCTCTTGTGTTAGCAATCCCCAATGGACTAGATGATTTTATGGTTTACTGTGATGCGTCAAATCAAGGTTTTGGGTGTTTGTTGATGCTGAGGGTCAAGGTGATTGCGTATGCATCTAGGCAGCTTAAAGTACATTAGAAGAATTAAACCACCCATGACTTGGAGTTGGGCGTGGTGATCTTTGCTCTTAAAATCTAGAGAAATTACTTTTACAAGGCAAAGAATGTTATCTACACTAATCCTAGAAGTCTTTAGTACATATTTGAGCAAAAAGAGTTGAATATGCGCCAGAGGTGATGGATTGAGCTTTTTAGTGACTACGACTGCGAAATTTGTTACCACACTGGTAAAGCAAACGTAGTAGCGGACGCGTTGAGTAAAAAGGAAAGGATCAAACCTAGACGAGTCTGTGCTATGATCATGAAGATATATTCAGGCATAAAGACAAAAATATTGGAAGCACAAAGCGAAGCAAAGACCTCAATGCCCCATTAGAAATGCTTTGCAATAAGGGTTTTTTTTTTTTAGGTCAAAGTAGTTTCTAAGTAGAGGAATAACTAAAATAAGGAAAAACAAAAAAATAAATAAATGAAGGGTGAGGGGATTTATTTATTTCCATGGGATTTTTTGAAAAGCTGGATTTACATTATCAGGAAGGAAAAAAATATTGTATTAACTCTGAAATTAGGACACACGTAGGTGCCCCCCACACCTCAAAGAATGTTGCACATCTAGAAAGCAAGATCGTAAGATGTATATGACTTTACCTTAACAGATTTGTACATTGGTGTCCGGGAGAGGAAATGAAAAAAATTTTATATTGCAATGTACGTTTATTAAGTGTTTGACAGTTTAAAAAAATTAAATGCAGTCGAAAACGTCTAGAAGTTGATGTTGGGTGTCCATTTTTGCACACCACAATTTCAGGGTTTATTTAAACCCCTTAAATTCATGTAAATATGCCACCAGATTATGTGTCTTAATAGTTTGTTTTTAGGTTTTAGCCACTTGGATGGCATTCGAAAAAAGGGAATTGCACGTTGACTGGTGGCTCTCATTTAGAGATAAGAAATAAGACTGAATACGGACAAGATTACGGACCTACACCAAATCTCTTAAAGATTTATGCATACAGGTTATGGACCGATAGCGTCGCCAGGCTTTTAATGCGACGCTTGTCAGATCTATCTTGGTTGTCGGCGTCAAGAAATCTAACGACCGGTGTTTTTGACTTGGGCCGACTAAAAAGGATTTTTATAGAATCATTCTATGTTGGCGACGGGCGTTAGGGACTTCAAAGCGACGCACCATAGCCTATCGGATTATCTCTATATATATTAAATCGAAAATTAGGTTTATAAGCGTGTGTAAAACTTATGTATAATTTTTAGGGTGGACGAACCCTAGTCTTTCTAGCAGCTTTAAGGTCGTTTTTAGGGCCTCAAAACCCTATTGTAACTACCTTTAATCCATGTTTTAATCAAGTAAGATTATTTATCATTAATCAACCAATATGTCAATATGTTGTGTGATTGATTTATTTTCTTGCTTTATCTTTAACATGTTAGGCTAAACCATCCTTTATATTTACTTATGATTGCATGAAACTTAGGTTGTACATCCTTTTGATGTTGCTTCTTGTTGATGAATGTGCGCGTTAGGCTTTAGAAAACTAGCCATAAGATATTAAATTAGCATAGACATTCTAGGGAACGCAGAGTAGTTGTAGAAAGAGATATCCATCAGTAACTGTCTTCCCATTACTACCGTACCTTTAATATGGTTGATCCCTCTTAAGATATTTCACATGCATTTAATATACTCTTAGGGGCCTTGTAATAGTCTTCATACTACCTTACATGTTTGTTTCCCTAACGGAATATTAAATAGACGGCGGGTTCGTGTAATCCGTTCATGACCTATGAAATACTTACACAGATCATCACAACTGTGACAACGCAACAGATCTAGGAGAAGCAATCTAAGGAGAATTTCATGATTAGATAAATACATATCTTTATCATAAAATTATCACCAGTAGCATAGATTATAATTAGTTTAATTATTAGTTAAGCAAACCAACCTCTCAAACTATGATATTTACATGCTTTTTATAAATGTAAAAGCATAAAAAGAATCTTTTCTCAACCCCTTAGAATTTTATTAAACCGTGTTCGAGCCTTCCCAACCTATTCCCCTAGAGAACGATAACAACCCCTAAGTATTGCCTATACTACACTGCAACGATTAGGTGCACTGTCTAGGGAGTTGTAAAACTTCTTGTGAAGTCTTCGCAAGCCTCACATCAAGTTTTTTGGCGCCACTTCTTAGGGAATAGTTAGGTTTCGATCATTGTCTAACTTAGTTCTACTCGCTTGAATCCTTTCAAGTGAGATTTTATTTTCGTTATATTAGCTTTCTCGTAGTATATCTTTTTTTTTGTATTTCTTTCGTAATCCATTTTCGTCAACCATCATGGGAGACGTGACTCCTATCCGTACTCTTAGAGATTACTCCAAACCTAGCCATGAAGGCTACAGGAATACCATTGAGCTACCCGTAGGGAATAATGTGGTACCTCTTCAATCTGACACCATTCGGTTGGTGCAAAACGAATGCTCGTTCCACGGACTCACACCTCAAGGATTTCTTAAAACTTGTGGACTCACTTAACCTTGACGGTGAAAATAGGGAAAGAACGCGCCTGCATTAATTTCAATTTTCTCTTCGTGATCAAGCTAGCAACTCTCTTGAACGTCTTCTAGCAGGATCCATCACCACATGGGAGGATCTTACTACTCATTTACTTGCTTAATTCTTTCCACCGGGAAGGACTGCAAAACTCCACAATGATATCTTGATGTTCCAACAACATCATGGAGAATCTCTCTCGGAAGCATGGACTCGTTTCAAGGCACTCACTCAATAAAGTCTCTCATCATGGCATCGATCTTTGGCTCTAAGTCCAAATCTTTTATGACCATGTCAATCTCGTCACAAGATGAACCATTGACCAATCGGTCGGTGGCAAACTTCGTGACAGACACGCAAAATAATCCTGGGCATTATTAGAGGACCTCGCCCTTTATGACAATGAAAGTTGGAATGACCCAAGGGATTTCGCTAAGCCGGTCAAGGCAATCTCTTTGCTTCAAGATGTCCCGAGTACATCCGATCACCGCCTCATCATGCTCGAAAATCAAGTCTAAGGCTTGATGGAAGCTCATTTTGCTCTGATGCAACCCACTCAAGTGAACAAAATCACTTCTTCATGTGAGATATGTAATGGTCCCCACGACACACAATACTGCATGGAAAATTCTGAACAAGCCTTTGGTGATTATGCATCCTCGTAAACCGACAGGACAAGAAGTAGGCAGTTCGTTATGAACCAAGAACCAAGAAACTTTAACGAAGCCGCTAATACTTAGAAGGGAAAGCCAAACTTTAACTGGGCATATTCCCAGACATTTACCAGCCCACTGAATAGATCATTCTCTACCTACTCATCTAGTTACCAAATGAATCTTGAGAAGGCACTAATTG